>VZSR01003022.1:4825544-4843438 GCA_013398615.1 Brachypodius melanocephalos
TTTTTTTTTTTTTTCCCTCTCCCCCACACGATTTATAAACCGAGTTCGAAGTGGCGGAGGGCGCGGTGCCGCGCGCGGGCTGACACATGGCGGGACCCGGCTCCCAGAAAAAAGGGAAAACAAAGCTGGAGTGGGGGTGCCGGGCACCCCCGGAGAGAAACAGCCCCGATCCCCATCCCTCTGCCCTGAGGCTCGGCCAGAGCACGAGGGACCTAGCTGGAAGTTGATCCTCCGCAGTTTTCCGGTCCGAGAGGGTCGGACTGCTTGATGTGGAGTTTTTAAAAACATTTTCTGAAAGAGAAGACTTGGGCAGCTTCTGGTTTTGTCACCGTTTCAAATATAGCCCTTTAAAGTATCTGGAAAGGTTTTTTTAATGAGGACGTCAAACGGTAGGAAAAAGTTTAAGATGCTACGAGAAAGAGCCTTGCTGCTGGTTGGGATCACAGTTATAACACAAATCAGCTATAACGGATCATAGTTATTATATAGGTAGCTTAGGTAGATTAATTCCTTTCAGTGGGTACACTGGTGTTGCATATTGTTGTGTTTTTGATAGAAATAACTTTGTTTTCCCCAATTTATTTTGAACACCTGGCCTGGTAAATTCTTCATTGCTAAATTTCTGGTCTGCAGAATGATAGCTAATATCAGATTTTTTTTTTTTTTTTTGTATATGGCTGTTTTCTTTTAAATTTTCAACTGCAAAGTGCTGACCTTTATTCCCTAATTCAAAGTTTCAAGTCAGTAAACAGTTTTAATATCTTTATTTCCTCCTTTTTAATAACCTGTTGCACTTTGGTAAAATGTTAACTTCTTGTTTCATACCTTTTTAAAAAAGTGTTGGTTATTTTTTTTTTCTTTTATTTCCTCTACAGGAAGGAGTGAAGACTGAAAACAATGACCACATTAATCTGAAGGTGGCAGGGCAAGATGGGTCTGTGGTGCAGTTTAAGATTAAGAGGCACACACCACTTAGTAAACTAATGAAAGCCTATTGTGAACGACAGGTATGATCTCAAGAGAATGGTGTCTGGGAGAAAGCTGCTTTCCACAGGGATAGAGGAAGATAGTTAAAGTCTTAAAACTTAGTAAATATGGAAAATGAAAGAGATTGAACAGAAACTAATTGTGCTGTGGGAAGTGTATGGTCCTTGGGGTCTGTTACAGGGTGGACTGAGACGGTTGTGACAGGAAATGGGTGAAATAAAGATCTGTTGTCATCTGTGAAATCTGCATTTACAGGTGGAGGCTTCTGGGAGGTAATGGCTGCTCTACTGCTCAGAAATATTGGTCTGGAAAGGGTGGGTTTGGGGTGAACTTAGGGGAGAGAGAGTTAAGTGATAATCAGGGATTTTTATAGCTCTGAGTAACTTCTTGGACTGGTCATTGACTTCTGATTTATTAGCTTAATTGTACTGAGATGAGAAGGTACCTTGAGAAGGAGCTTTTACATTTAATGATGAGCTTTGTTTTTTCTCTTGTGCCCTTGGTTGACAAACGAATCTTCTGAGAGACAAACACACCCCATGTGTTTGCTGATGTGATGGCAGCTGCAGCCAGTCTGTGAGGCTGCAGACAGCTATTGCAAGTTTTAAAAACACCTGTTTGAGTAGAGCTATGGAACTCTTCCTTCTAAAGGTCCTTATTAGGAAAATTTTGTCTCTGTTATCCATTATATTTTTTAGTAACTCTTGCCTTTAAAAAGTTGTAGCTCTACAAAAGTGTTCAGAATTCGTGAATTTTAAATTTTTTAAAAGATAAATATTCAAAAGTACATACAGTAAAGTCAATATAAGATAGTGGTGCAGCTATTTCATCACCTGGAAAATAAAGCCTGGATTCACATAGAGAGTGGAAAAACCTCTTGGGTTACCCTATGCTACAACAGAATAAGAATAAAGACAGGAAAAATTAGCTCTTGCTGAACATGTCATTATGTTCTTGTATGAGTGTTCTGTGGAGAAATTAGTGAATGTTGGAAGCTGTGAGTTTGTTTTTCCTACCTCAGTCATACAAGCTCCTGTTACGTTTTGTAAATCACCATGTTGCTTTTTCCAGTCATAGAGTGCAGTTGTATCAGTCTTTCAGGGAAATTGAGGATTGGTTATTTGTCTTTAAATCCTGGCATTTAAATTTTAAAAGTATCATTCATTCTTAGTTACTTTGAAACAGGCAAAAGTAAGACTCCACATTGTCTTAGATTGCTAAGATGCTTACTCTACTTAAAACAAAAACAACCCAACAAACCAAAACCAGCAAAAAAATCCCCAGATGTCAATTGGAGAAGAAAATCAGTAAATCTTGAGAATGGGAGACAGTTTTTCTGATCTCAGTTTTAAGCTAATAAGTATCCAAAGATTGATTGTTTGTTTGTTTTAGGTGCTTACTTCTGAAATTTTTCTTAAAAACATTTGTTCTGCGTATCTCTACAAGTTAGATTTTATTAATATATTTATTTACCTAGCTAGGTACCTCCCAACTTAAATCCTTAAACCGTGGACTTTAGATTTAATTTTGGAGAGGTGGTAGAGGACTTAGCACCTATGAAGGATGATAATCATGTATTGTGTGTAGTACATCTAAAATGGAAATAACTAAACTTCAGTGATCTGTTGAGAAGATCAAGACTATTTGTGATTATTTTAAGTGGTGAAAAAATCATCCATGGACTCTACTTCATGTTTTGTGGACGCTTAAGCTCACCAAAGGACAGTTTTTCAGTATGTTTTCAGCTAACATTTATTTAGCTCCTAAAGTTGTCATAAATCTCAAAAAACCCCCCAGCACTCTGGGAGTAGGAAATACATGTCTCTTAAAACAAATGTGGGAGAAAAGGGCTCAAAGCAAATATTGCTGTGCAGAAATGTGTTACTGCCATGAGACTGAGCCAGACACTTTCCTTAGATGAGATGATGTTCTAAGTGAACACTGCAGTGTCTTGGTCATGCTGGAGAAGACATTTTGCTGTGAACCATAAAGTTAATAAAAAAAGTTTACTCACAACTATTAAAATATTTTTCCTGACAAATTTACTCCTCAGAAATAATACTACATTGTTTTCTGTTGTGTGTGACATCTGTGCCAGGCTGAATGAAGGCTTCTCTTCTAACTCAGAGATGCCAAAGCATGACCCTGCAATCCATTGGATTGGCTTCAAAACCAGATTGGGATCTTGGATATTTAGATACTCTGGAGAGAATGGATAGAACTGGAAAGGAAGTTTTTATCCCCAAAAGCAGGTCACTGACCTGCCTTCGCAGAATGTGGGGTGCTGTAAAATACCATGGAAAATTCACTGATGATTTTAGAGCTGATGTTACCAGGAGAGGTCGTTTGTTACTCCCAAGTTAATTTTTTCAGTCTGTTGGCTCAGGTGAGAATGAGAGGTATTCTTTTAGGGATGGATGAGGTCAGCAAAATGAGTGTTGTGTGGTAGAAATGCTTATCTAAAATACTGGCTAATTTCTGGAAGTAGAAAATTCCTTTATTTTTTCTATCTGTGCATGGGAAAACTTTTGATACATTGATTTCTTTATAGTAGGAATTGGAGGTCAAAAAGTTCCCGTTGCTTACTCTTTGATGCCGCAGACTAATTTTGTTTTTGCATTGCTGGAAGAAATATTTTAGAATAGCTTTGTTTTTGAAGAAGAGCAAAAAAGAGTGTTGAGTGTCACTGTTGAACATTTGTTACCTAGAGTATTGCACCTAGTTTTTAAGTGAATTACTGAAAAGCACAATAAACTTGCTGGCCTTTGGGGTATAGCAGAAACGGCTTTGTTTTAACTCAGTCAGTGGGGGCACTGTTGCTTCTCATGAGTTGTTGGACACAATGCAGTGTTTAATACAAAACAGATTGCAGGGATTTGGAGTGAAATGCCTAAAAGTCAGGGATTGAGGGAAGGACAGAATCTCTGGTGGCTTTTAATGATGGGTGCTGCAATTCAGTAACAAGTTCAATAGTAAACTACTGAGTACTTTTACACCAGATTTATTTCCCTTTGTGTTGCTTCTCTTTGTCCAGGGGTTGTCAATGAGGCAAATCAGATTCCGGTTCGATGGGCAGCCAATTAATGAAACAGACACACCTGCACAGGTAAACAGCACAAGCAAGGCTAAAGAACTACTTGAAATTTGCAGCAGGAGTTGATGCTTCTGTTTCTTATCAAATAGTTATGTAAATGTGTGTATTACTGATAGAACTGGATATTTTTTACCATTATTTTGGTAACTAATTTAGGATAATTAGAAATGGAGTCCTGGACTTTATTTAGTGTTTTGAATTATACATCTGTATCACTGTAATAATAAAACAGAAAAATCAAGTACAGTGTACAGATGGTGAGTCCTGTAAAACTTCTGCTTTATTGATTTATGGCTCTGAGATAAGGATAGTAAGTTAAGAATTGAATTTTTCTTGAAGCAATTTTTTAATAACAATTTTTTACTATAAGATAATACTTTTTATTATAGGCTTTATTTTTTATGTATAAGCTTGCCAGGATGTAATCAGAGAGATCCTGTTTGCAAGCTCGCATTTGTAATACAAAAGTAATTTTCTGTTGTTTGTAATCTGAAGCTATTTCAGCAGATTGAATTAAATGAATATGGTGAAGTTCGGGTTGTCTGTAAGTGTTTGAATGAAGGTGACTCCAAGAACAGAATGGTTCCTTGTGGCTCTGGTGCATTTTCCTGTCCTGCTCCACGGAGCTGTGTTTAATCAGCCTGAACAAGTGATAGTTTTATCTGCTGTTCAGAACCACTTGTGATGAAATAACGGACTTTAGTTTTTAGTTCTGAATTTTCCAAGCTGTTGCTTCAAAGATTCTGCCTCTTGTGGCCCCAATATATGTAACTTTTTAATTTGCAATACTGATAACTGACGTAACAGGATGATTTTTCTTTCCATCCATGTTATATTGAAGCTCAGGATCAGTCTTTTCATAGCTGTGGTAAATGGCATAGACCAGCTTGATTTCCTGAGCACCAGTTCAGTCTGTTTAGGAATACAGTTTGCATTAGTTATAGTAGCACCTTCAGTTTTGGTACATGTTTTGTCAGTAGGTGCCATTAACATCCCAGGAATATCAACTGTAAAAATTAGGTTGAAAAAAGAGAATTATATTTATGAAGTATTGCTGTTCTTCACTGGCAGTTGTTACATGGTTACATGCAAAGTGTTTTTAATTTTTTTTTTGTTGTGCTTGCTGATCCTTGGTTTTACTGCCTGGTTGGGCAGAGGCCTTAATTTCAGTCTGGTTCCCCAGTGCTGTAGCTATTTGAGCAGCAGCAGGCAACTGGAATTGTGGCAATGTTCTAAAGTAAACTGAGGGAGTAAGTAGGAGAACCAAGGTGCAACGGCAAAGCAGGCAACAGAAATCAAATATTATAAATCTATTTCTTACAAGTCACACAGTGTACCCTGAAGTTAGTACTAGAATTCATTCTAGGTCAACAGTTATCAATTGTCATTTTTTTCTATGCGGTTTCTTTGCTTTTGAGTTAGTGAGTTTTGTTAAATGTACGAAGGGCTGGTGGTGGAGGGGAGTGAGGCTTCTCTGGTTAAGTTGCATAAAAAGTAAATATAAAGTCAGGAACTGTAAGAACAAACCGGGCTGCTGCAGAGATATGAGAAGAGTTGAAAGCCCTTTTTTCTTTTTTTCTGCTGTAGTTGGAAATGGAGGATGAAGATACAATTGATGTGTTCCAGCAGCAAACAGGAGGAGTTTACTAAAACAAACACACAAAAAAGAACCTGCTACTTTCCTCTCCAGAACTGTGCTCCCACAGGCGACACTTCACAATTAGAAAAATGAGACTTGGTTCAGCCACATCCTGACTACTGCAGTATAGTTTTCTCTCTTCTCTCTGATTTTTTTTCTTATTCCTTTTATTGTACATAAAGTAACTGGTGATGTGCACAGACATAATGCATATTTTTTTTTTTACTAAATGGCCAATGGTATGTTTTGATCAACATTTAAAGGAGGTGGGGTGGGAAAACAAACTGGTTCTGTGAAAATGCCCCTCTCTCCCATAGTGGCATGCTCCTTCTACTTTTACAGAATCACAGAATAAGCCGAGTTATCTTTATATTCCAGTAAGTTATTTTGCTCTCACTGTTCCAAAAACAAAAACCTTGCATACCTTGTTTGATTGGATAATTTCAATGTTTTTCTTTTATCATTGTAAAACCAAGGGCAATTTTATAACTTTTTTGTACGTAGCTGTTACATGTAGAGCAATCTCTGTCTAAGTAGGAGTAAATTACTCTTAAAAAAAAAAAAGGAAAAAAAAATCCTAGATAGTTTTCCCTTCAAGTAAAACGTCTTGTTGTTTAAATAAACTTCTTGTTTAAAATAACTAGTTTTCTTTCTTTTTCTGTGGAGTAGTAGTACTCAGTACCTGTACTTCTTTCTCTGCAGCACTTTATGCTTCTCAAATCTCAGCTTTCTCTGTGGTAAGCAAGCATTATCTCCCTTGTCTAGGCAGAAGACTGTTGGAAAAGTGTCCTTGAGACCTGTCAGTCAGTAGTTGAACTGAAAATAGAAATCAGTTTTCTCTTATTTTGATTTCTTTTTATTTTTTGTGAATGTTCTGATAAGCCAAAACTGATTAGGCAAACTGCAAAATACTGAACTACTTAGTAATGCCTTTGGGTTGAGCTCTTCTTTTCAGTCTTTAATAGAAGCATCAATATTGTTGTTGCAGTAGTTTATTTAAGACTCTGTATTTGAATGCTTGATGTAAACATTAAGTTAAAGAGAGCAAATAATTTCATTAACCGTTCAGTTTACCATGGTATCAAATGGGAGCTGCTTGGAAATGTAAAGCAAAAATAAAAAATTGAGTTCTGTTTTTGGGTGTATTTAGCTATGGTGGTGGACATTCCAAGCTCTGCTTTACTCCACTCTCCTGTTCTGCTCGGAAGAGGAAAAGAGGCTGGAAGTACTGAAGGGAGATACAGTGACGGTGGTGTTTTTCAGAAGTCTTTTCTATAGTTCTTGAGTTCTTGGGAACTTTTGGGGTGAAGTTTAGAGCTTGGGAGTGAAAACCATGGACGTTCATGGAAGATTATATACCTGTCAAAGTTAATGCTTTTTTAGGTATAAATTTCTTATAAGAGGCCACTGTTTGGTGGTAGTTTTTGTAACAGTTAATTCAAGGAGTGATTATTACATGTGGGGCCTGTGTCTGCTTGAGCTGAAAGTTTTGTGGCAGAATGATGGGTGTGTGCATCTAGCTGATGAGTTGTGATCTGTCTTCTGTCAGGAATAACACATTTGATGCTACATTAGTTCCATCTAATGGAGATACAGGGAAAATTAACATCTATTTTTGCAGTTGTTTTTGATTCTGTAGCTGATGAATGTAATCTACTGTGCACCTCTGTTGTAATTCAAGAAAATGCTACTGCTAAGCAGATTACTTCTCATTCTGGGATGTATCTTGTAGACTTCTGTGGTGTTTTGCAGGATTGAAATTCCTTGTGAACAAATGTTTACATACCCAAACTCTAAAAGGCCTAGAAAAATCTACTTTGAAGAAAAAAAAGAGGGTGGTAGGGGAATATATTTCAACATCTTCCTATGTTACACATGGAATACATTGCTCTTTGGCTTTAGAATCTCTGGCTTTTAAGCTGGCTAAAGTTCTGATATCAGTGAATAAAATTCTTTCAACTTGGTGTCGTGCCAAGACTTTTCCCAAGAGAAAGCTGTCTTTATCTTGTTTGGCCAAAAAAGTTGTTTGGACTTGCTTTAGTTTCTGAAGAAAGGGTGAGGTCTCCTTAAACACAATTTTTTTCAGCTCAACTTAGGATCATGAAGCTCAAAGCTCCCTGTTGTATCTTGCCTTGTACTTTTTATTTCCTGAGGGAACAGAAGTCAAGTGACAGGTACTGAAGAGCTTTTAAAAACTGTGTCTTCATTTCCTGAATTAGTCAAGTGTTACTTCATCTGTCATGAACTTATGTGCAGTATTCACCTACATTCCTCCATTTTTCACATCTTTTTGCTGTTATCTGGGCTTGCTCATGTTCCTGAAATGATTCCTTTAACAGTGGTGAATGGTGTTACGGTAGGTGGTGACTGCAGCCAAAAACTGCAGTAGTTTATTTTGTTTTTTTAATCTAATCACAAAAACATCTCAATTTCAGTGACTTAGTTCCTCAAGGGCCTCAAATGTTGAATTTCCATTAGTAGCAAACTAAAGTGGGCTGATTTCCAGTTCTGGTCCTGATATATAACGCATTTGTGTAATAGTAATGCGGAAATACAGTCCTTTGTAAAAACAGAAAATTAGCAATCTTCCTGCATGGTCTTGCAAATATTCTCTTTATGTCAGAACTTGGTTTTGTCTGAGCTCCTCAGCTCCTCTGATGCTACAGATTTACCTGTGGATTTGTGATTGCTGGAACCCTCAGTGGTTTTAATGTGACTACCCCTTTTAAGGAAGCTGCTGCTGGGGGTGATGATTTGGAAGTGCTATGGAATACAGGGATATGGACAATTTAAATAAATTTATTTGCAGTTCACTTTGCTGCTTTGTGGCAGTTCCCAGGTTTATACTGCTAGCCACATGGACTTCTGGAAGTCCACGTGTCAGAGGATAAAGGAAAACTGGGCAAAGAGGTCTTGTCAGGCTAGTTGGAAGGTAAGTTCTTCATGTTTTATTAAACAGCTAGGATCTTTCAAGAGCCTGGGAAAATTACATTATTACCCACAATTTTCAAATGATGTGTTCTAAAGTGATTGCCATGCAATTTAGTTAATATTTCTCCCATGATTTTTAAATGAAAAAGAATGGAGTAAGTCATAATTGGATACAGTCCCCTGGTGAGTTCTGGTGGATGGCTGGACCCTGCCTTCAGCCTGTGCTGGGGTTTTAGTCCCTCAAATGAGTCGTGGACATGACCAGTTATTTAAGAATAGGTAACCAAAATTGTGTCATGTACCTTAAGTAAGGCATTTTCATTCATGTGTAGGGGAGATAATGACAGATGGAAATCACGCTGGTTTGGGTGCCTGACACCTGAAAATCAGTGCCTTTGTTTATCCGAACAGTAGGGATCACACCCACCCCAGGGGGCTCCTGCTTGGGGTCAGTGGTAACTGGCCCAAGGTGCTGATTCAAAAGGGATTTAAGAGTTCAAGACTGCTCTGACACGGCATCTTCCAAGCTGCCAGGACTGTAAGGAAATACTCTAAGTGGTAACATGAGAGAGATTCTTGCACTGGCATATGGAGGTGTTTTTAACAAAAGAAAAATCCCTGATGTAACAGAAAATAATTGCTACTTCAAGATAACTGCAGTACCAGAACAGAGATAGCATCTCTGCAAGGGTTAAGGTCAAAGTGAGATGGTTTTCCAGCAGGAATTTTCCTTTCTAGTACCTAAACTTTGTTATTTCCAAGTCAGTGTAACATAAGTGCTGTTATTTGCCTTGTGGATGCTGGTTCTATTGTGTCTCTTACTGCAACATTAATGAAAAGGAATAATGTGACTGGCTCGAAGAGAGGAGCCTTCCCAGGCTTCAGCCAGCTGGAAATAACCGAATTTCTAAGGAATAGCAATTTGTTTTCAAAGCTAAAGATGGAAAGATGCCCCCTTAGTCATCATGTGAACAATAAATCCAAGTATTTTCCTTAGAATTTTAGGTAATGGTCTCTTCTCAGTACATGTGTGTCAGCTGCTGTGATACACTCTTGTGGAGTATTGATCTAAAACCATTTCAATAACTTGGATTATTATTAGTTATATTACCAGCATAATTAATGTATTTAATTCTCTGGTTTATTGAAGTTTATTCATTCTGCCTGTAAAGAGTTTCTAGACAATGAGTTCTGATAGGGATCTTTAGTTTGTCTTGTTTTTTAGTACTTAGTGCCAGAAGGAATTGGTGGTACAGCACTTCTCCTGGGTGATTAGGATGTAGAAGTGTAAGGATAAATGGAAGATGGAATTTTGATCCCTGTTCTCGGTTTTTGATTGACCTCCAAGATGCTTAATTACAGCGGTTTCCTGGTTTCTTCCCTAGCAGCATGGGATGGTGATCTTCCTGTAACATGGAGGTGCTGGGAGCCCCACCCAGTGTTTATGGAATGGTTGAAGTCCCTTTAAGGGAAGAGTTTTCCCTTATCCCGGAAGGATTTCAGTTTACGTGGGAGTGGTGAGGTGGGGTGGGTGGTGCTGTGGAAGGACTGGCTGGGTGTCAGCAGAGATCCAAGAATGGAAAGTCAGCAGGTGCTGGAGAGGGATAGGGGGTGTGTGTGAGTCAGTGAGGGGCTGCAGTGGGAATGGGGACTGTGGGAAGGGCTGTGGGTTTAAACAATCCCAATATGAGGATGACTTTGGGGTCCTGGGGAAAGGCTAAAGTTGTGGAAGCCTAACTAGCAAATAGAGTTTCTCCTTTGGAAAGGAAGATTCTTCAGGGAAACACGGATGCAAAGGATACGCTTTGTTGTGGATTTTGTGTCAGTTTTGGTGGCTTAGATCTCCCCCTTCCAGCACCCAGTCCACGGATCCCATCAAAGCACATCTGATGCCCTGCAAGGGCTCTTGAAGGATCATTTAAATAAGAAAACTTCACTATTTAAGAAAACTGGACAAAAGAAACAGAGACAAAAACACTGACTTCCCCTTCCAGCAATCCCTGCCTTTTCCCAGTAAGGAGGAACACTGGAACACTTTGGAGTCCACAACCAGGCTTGGTGATGCTGGATGCCCAGACAAAAACAGCAGCATCAGTTGACCATTATGCTTTTTGTGTTTTTCAGAGCTACATCTCTGCAGCTCTGAGAGGGGTCTGGGCACTGTGGTGCAATTCCCCTTCTGAAAGAGTGACAGGCTGTTCGGAACTTTTCCTGAAGATGTAGAGAGGTACCAGAGCAACTTTCACAACTCTTGGAAACAACAGCATCAGCTCTGTAGGACACCACATTCCACTGAACCTCCAGGCAACACTGCAGATGTAAAAATCTGACAGTGGCAAATCCAGCTGTGGCAAGGATTGTTTATTAGCTGGCACTTCAACTGTGAATGAAACAGGGCAAGACAAGACTGAGTCAAACCCTCTTTTTTTTTTTTTTTGTGCCTTGTGCTAGGAATAAATAAAGAAGGCATGCTCTCTGTGACAGCCATAAGTAGCAGACTGGCATGAAGAAATCCTTGGTCACAGAAGGATGACCAAGCTGAGGCTTTTCTCAAACCAATGGTATCTCTCCTTGCCTAAACCTTGCATTTCCTGGAGTCTTGTTCAGACTTCCAGATGCTTTGTGCATTCCTTCCTGGTGGAATTTCAACAACAGGTGGAGTTGTTTGGTGTCTGAGTCTTCCAGACAGCTGCTGAGAATTGTTCTGGTTAAATGTCATCATCCTGAGATGGATTGTAAGCCAAATTTCTGTAGCCATCTTCATAAACCCCTTCATCTTGTAATGAATGGATGAAGAATCAGAAAAGCAGCTTTTATTTAAGGGCCACCCTGCAGCCAGGCCTGTGAGAGATCAGTGGGGCCCCTTGGAAACACTTAAGGTTTAGAATTCTAAAACTCCGTGTGAAAACTGGCTTTGTCATAGGGAACGGGTTTTTCTTCACCTTGACTTTTAAAGTGGCTCTGTGTGTGTCTCAAGGGTACAAATTAAAGAGTAAAATGCTGTGGGTTTGAATAAGAAGCATTTAGATGACAAAATACTTCTGCAAGTTCCTGAGAGAGTAGATGTTTACCTGTGTACAGGTATCATTTGATTTCTTAATGCTCAAGCCTAAGGGATAATAGAATTAAAACAACTGTATCACGTTACTTAAAATTTCCCTTTAGTCTACCTCTAAAAAAATGTGGTGCAACGGAGAATTCCCTGGGGATCTAAATAGTGGTTGGAGCTTTAAAAAAAAACCCAAACAACCCAGGATTATTAATTTTTTTTATGAATCCTAGATTAGGAAGAATAACGCACTGGTCCTGTTTGTGTATATTTAACAGTTCTTCTCTTTCATGATCTGTGTTAATATTAAGGCTGGTGTTTCATTCAGATGCTGGACAACTCATGTTGTGCATAGAGGGATGTAACACAATCCTTGTGTTCTCCAGACCAAAAAACCCCAACTTTTCTCTAGAAAGTGTTTTGGGGGCATTAAGGGCTGTTATTGATGGAAATCGGGAGATGTGGCTGGAAAAGATGGGTTTTCTTTGCCCTTTCTCCTTCCTTTATGTAAGTGCTAGTTGAAATAATATTGCTGATGCATAGGTTTTGGAGTAAAAAATCTGATCAGGGAAGCATCTGTGTCTGTGGAAGTTGCAGGGAGCCCCCAGTCACCAAATCAAAGGTGGATGTGACGGATGGGTCAGCAGCCAACACGTGGTGCTTTAAACTCTCCCGTGAGTTTTGTGCTGGCACTGGAGGGAGATGCAGGACCCAAAACGTGCAGCCTCGTGCTTTTGACAGCCAGGTGAGCAGCATTGCTGGGCCTTGTACTCCAGCTACACTGGCCATGCTGGAACTCAATTTTCATGCAAGAATCCAAAATAATACACCAATACTGCAAATTACTTTATTCTGCCATGGTTTTTGAGATGTTGGTGCTCCCCACTAGGCCTGTGGCCTTGCAGGCCCTTGGCTGTGTCCCAGCCCTCGTCGGATCCAACCTCCAAAGCCACAAGAGCCTTGTGCCAACACCTCCCGCACCGCGATGGCCTCGGTGCGGTTCATCCCTGTACCTTGGCGCTGCTCCATGATACCTCTGAGGTAACTGCAGGGCTTGCACGGGCCGGGCACGGCAGTGCGTGTGAGGGAGCCAGGCCTTGCGCGGCCAACGGGGTGCCAGGGGTGGTTTTGGTGGCGCGATGGCCGCTTTGGTGGTGTGTCCTGGGCGGTGTCTGTGGGGACGGGAGCCATGCGGGGGTCGCAGACCCAGCGACGGGACGGTACAATCGCCCTCATGGTCCAGTCCCTGCAGAGGGGCAGCGCCGCGGGGAGTTTTGTCTAGCCTAAGGTGCGGCTGAGCCAATCACAGCTTGTCGCTGGTGAGCGACAGCCCTTCCGCCAATCATCAACAAGGGGCGCCACCGCCCACAGCCAATCACCGCAGAGCAGACGTAGTGCTTCACCAATGAGCTCTTAGCGGTGAGGCCAGGCGCCTCGGAATAGACAGGGAGGCGGGGCAAACGGGAGAGTGGCAGGGCGCTGTCCAATAGTAGGTCGCGACTGCCTTTGAACCCCCCAATGAGGAGGCCGAAGGTGGGCAGGGCTTGTGCTGTATATAACTGTTGCGGCGGTGCGGGCGGCGGCCGCAGTTGTCACCGGTAGCTGTGGGGTTCGTGGGCTCGAGCCGCTCGGCCCCCGGGACCGTCACTGTACAGAGCCCTTCCCTTGTCCGCCGCCTCCGCCATGACCACTACGGCTACGTTTTCGGGCATGGACCCCAATGGCAGGAACAGCTCCAGGTGTGCGAGGGCTCGAGGGCCGCTGGGACCCAAAGGGCGGTGGGTCTTGGGGTCCCGGGGAAGGCATGCCCGGATCGGCTCCAGAGCGGTGCTAGGGCGCGGTGCTGGGCGGGGGCTCCGGCCGGGCCGGGGCTGTGGGTGTGCGGTTCCTCCTGGCCTCTCCCAGGCGGATTGGCCGGAGACGAGGGGGGCCGCACCCACCCGGATGGGCTGCGGGGGCATCCCGGGGCCGCGCCGTGCCTGGGGGAGGGAGGTGCGGGAGCTGCCGAGACCCGCCCGGGCCGCTCGGTGCGGCCCCACCGCCGAACAAAGAAGGGAGGCGACTCCCCGCCTCGCCGCGCAGCCACGGCGCGGGGGCGGGGGGCACCGCGCCCCTCCACCCGCCTGCCTTTCCCCCATCGCCGCGGCCCCCGCGCCCCTCGGCCCCGCGGAGCCGCCGCGGGCTGGGTGGGGTCGGGCGGGGCTGGGCGGGCTCCATTGTCTGCGCTGCCCGGCCCCCCCCTGCCCGCGCCGCTCTGCCCGGGGGGTTCGTTCGGTCCGCGAGCTGCCGGTGCTCGGGGCCGGGGTCGCCCCTTCCCTGGGGCCGCAGCCCCGCTCCCAGGGGCGACCCGGGGCTAGAAGGGGCGGGAAGCGAAGCCTCTCTGGAAACAAAGAAAACTTGGCAGGTTGGTCTGGAGGAGATGCACAGAGCTAGGTCGGGCACCCGCGGTCTCGGGAGTCACAGCTGGAGAGGATCGTGTCGTTTTCCACGCTATCGTGGCTTTTTTCTGTAAGATTTTGGCCTGACAAAGCGGATGCTTCCTGTTCCCTTTTGGCTTTTCAGCGTGCATTTTAAAGAGGAAAAAAAAAAAAAGAAAGAAAAAGTCTTTACAAAGCTTATTTCCACGCCTTTTACCAGAGCTCTTCTTGAAGCTGTGGGTGGATTTTCGGTGGACGTCACTGGGTATCAGGTGGAATTTTAACAGCATTTCATTGCTAGAAGTGTTAAACGTGGCTTTCATAAAGCAGGTTACAGCATTTCGAGGCTGTG
This sequence comes from Brachypodius melanocephalos, assembly GCA_013398615.1. Lineage (NCBI taxonomy): Eukaryota > Metazoa > Chordata > Aves > Passeriformes > Pycnonotidae > Brachypodius > Brachypodius melanocephalos. The sequence continues at coordinate 4,840,014 of VZSR01003022.1, forward strand.
AGAGGCTTCTAATAAAGACTGTCAGCCTTCACCTGAGGCTGGTAAAAGGGATTATTCCTTTTTAACAGTTTGAGTGATAGATATTTTTTTTCTCCTTCAGTTACCTCTTCTGTTAACGTCATTAAGTCTGTCAGTGGAAACTGTTGTGCTCTTAAGAGAGTACTGGTTTCACTGGTCTGGTAAAAAGAGGGGATCTAATGTTTGGGAACAAGCCCTGCGTTGAACCTGTTCTTCAGATTAGTAACTGCAACAGCTATAACTGGAAAAATAAACCTTCCATACATTTCCTCAGAGAAAAAAAGATAAAGGAGTGATTCAAGACCATTACAGCACATCTCGATTCAGAAAGGAGACAAAACAAGTCATAATAAAACATACTCTCCAGTCCGCTGGGATCCTCCCATTAGCAGCTGAGCATTAGTAATTTTTAGAGAAATAATTTTGTTAGGAAAAGTATTTTTCTGGTTATGTAACAGTAAATATCCGTGTCACACACCTTTAGGAATTTCCCTTGCTGTTGGGGTGTTTGAGCTCTGTAGGCTGGAGAAGCGTTTTTGTGTTGCAGCTGGAATGTAACAGGCACAAATTCTCCCAAGATGTGAATTGTACAACTGGACACACTCTTTGTGTTGAATTCCCAGGTTTGAAGCATTAACAAGCTGGGTACTGTTTCTTGTTCTAACTTTGATTTTTTAAATTATTTGTTAAGAAGAGGAAGCGTGCAGCATCCTTAGTTTGTCCTGGTATTCATTTTGTAGCACTGGAGGTGTTGAAAGCCCGAGAAGCCCCAGGTTCTGTTGGTGTCCTCACATCTCTCTGGGAGTTTTGAAAGTTCTCACACAGTTTTGTTCTCCTGGCTTTTGTCTGGCTTCTCCAGCTAACCCAAGATGATCTGCTTATGAAAATAAGATCAGGACAAGTTTATGTTTCAAGATTTATTTTGCTGTAGCTGTTCATTTTGGTTGGATTCTGCAGGTTAGAAAGCAGACTGCAATCAAGCTCTTGAAGTACAGAGCAGGCTTCTTTTGTGTCTAAGAGAAGATTGTTAGATTTAGGTTGCATATCTGGAGCTTTGTACACGTGTCTCTCCTAATAATAGTCAACTCCAAGCTTTTTACCTTTTACTTCTAGACCAGCAGTGCGCTGCAGACTTGAGGGTGTTTTCCTGAGGAAACAAATCTAAATAAAGGCTGCAGCCCCCAGCCATCAGTGGTGCAACCAGTCTTTTGGTTCAAACTTCAGTCTTTGCTCTGCAGCCAGTTTGAAGATTAATGTTAACCTTCCCAGGGTACTCTTAAATAAGCTGGAATTTGACATGCCCACATAGTTATTTTTATTTTTCATTTGGCTCAGACTGGTGGGAGCAGCCCTTGGTGTGATACTGGATGGAACAAGGGCACAAGAAGAGCGCAAGAGTATTTTATTTTTGTAAGTGCCACTGAAGAGCAGTGGAGATACAGTGCCAGGATGGAATTCTGGCAGAAGCTTACCTGGATAGTTGAAGTGATGTGCTGAGAGTGAGCTGGGCTGGCACAGGCTGTAAAGATTCTCTCTCCACAGAGTGCTGCGTCCTCCCGGCGGTGGCTCCAACTTCTCCCTGGGCTTTGACGAGCCCAAAGAACAACCTGTGAGGAAGAACAAAATGGCATCGAGCATTTTTGGAACTCCTGAGGAGAACCCACCTTCCTGGGCTAAAGCTGGTAAGACTGTAGTGCTTTGTTTCCACATCTGCTGAGGGGCATTGATTCATTTTGTGGCTCAGCCTGATGCTGCTGGTGGCTGGTGTGGAAACCAGAGCTCCTTTCCTACTTGGTACTTTGGAGTTATAAATGATGTCTGCTTGCGGAGAATTGTTTATTTCTCATTAATTTCTTCCAGAAGGGTTTATGCAAGTGTTAGGCATGTTGCAAGCAGAGAATTGTATTTTGGACGCAATTTCTCCAAGTTAAGTCACACAAGTGAACTTGTGTCTTACTGTTTGGAGTAGCACTGATTGGTCTTGATTATTCAGAGGAATTTTAGCCTTGTGTTGTCACAGCTGGGTTTAAGCTTCCCTTTCTGCAGAGCACTACCAGTATGGGTGGCCTTGGGACCGCAAACTCCATCTGTTTAAATGACACCCTCACTGCATTGGGTGCTGCTGTAAGACAATAATTTGTGAGTTGTTATCTAAAGGACCAGGACTTTTTGGAATGGTAAAGCTCTAATTTCAAAGAAAAAACCTCTCCCAAAGTACCCAAACCTGTGACTATTTATGATCTATTTTTACATTAAGTTTATCTTGCAACCTGATTAGAATCAATCTCTGCTTGTAGGGGCTAAGCCAGGTGAAACCAGAGACAGCTGTGAATCCTCTGGACCACAAAGAACAAACTCAACTGAGGCAAACTGTGGAGACTTTGTAGATCCCAAGGTCAGTACTTGACAACAAAGAGCCTGATAATGGACAATTCACACTCTGTGTGGGATTGATTAATCACGGATGTTCACACAGTCGGAAGCATTGTAGGATTTGACTCCTTTCTCTCAAATTTGTTTTTTTTCATGAAGGTTCCTCTTTCCATCTGATATTCTTCCAGTATGCTGAGGAAGGAAGGGCTGGATTTTTTACAAGGACCATTTTGTAGAGCTCTTAACCCATCTCATTGCTAAGACACTAATGAAGTGATGTGAAATCTAATTTCAGCTTTGTGTGTGTGATTGTGGGTTTAAACATCTCAGAAACAATAGTTACTACAGCAGACTCTGTGTGAGTCTGGCAAAGAACTTGGTTTCTCATCCCAGCAAATTCTTACCTCAGTAATATCAATGCTTGTTTTGTTTTCATAATACCATTTGGTATGTTATTTTCTATATAAACTCTTTACCTAGCAGCAATATGGAGCATGATTTATAGTGCTAATGGTGTTAAGTAAAATTTGCTAGATGTGTAATTACATTTAATGGGAAAAACAGGTTCTTTTGAAATGCAGCAAATTCAGTAAAAAAACCCAGTAATTTGAACTTAGATCCCTGGGAATGTAGGATAGTCTATATTTGCAAGACCAAAGTAGAAAAAAGAAATCTTGTTTAAAATTCTCCAGCCTTTGGTTTTCTGAAAAGAATGTGGTAGGTAAATAATTATCTCAAACATTGTAGCAGACACCTTTTATCTAAGGTTTTATTTTGGTAATTAGCATCAAGCACCACAACCCATTTATGTTATTAATTGTAGCTTTAAGTCACAAAAATGTTCTTTGTTACAAAAAATGTCTTGTTTCAATTTAGCAAATATAAGTGAGTTTGTTTTCTATAGTATATTTTCAGCTATAAATTTAACTGTTTAGTCTAATTCTTTCTACTAAATTGTTCTAAATACTGTGATTCTCAGCTTTGCAAATAGATTCTTCCCTTGTGGAACACTTTCTTTCAGTAATTCAGCTGCA
>VZSR01003022.1:4843731-4969950 GCA_013398615.1 Brachypodius melanocephalos
CTATGTTTCACAAATGAAGCTAAATACCCTGGACAGAACAAATGCTCTTGGCCTGGCCAACAAATAAATGTTTGGTGTTGCAAAGAGTTGCTCAGTAGAAAGCAGAGGACACTCAACTCTTGCTTGTTGCTCTCAGTGTAATTTTTTTGCCCTTCTGCTGGGCAGTGGGAGTATTCTGGATCCTGGTCAGTGCTCCTCGATTTGAGATGCTCTGTGCAATAAAGTGTTCTTACCCACCTCTGTCTTTCACTGTGGGAATAACAAATGTGCCACATTTCATCAGGATTACTCCAGTATCTGCTTCTGCTTTTAGAAATATGTTAGGCAAATAAAGAACTGGTTAAATTATAAGTCAGTCTGTAAGAAATGGAGCTTTCAAACCCATGATTTCAATCTGCAGAATTATGAGTGCAGAACCCACTGTGCCACTCTGGGTTCTGTCCCTCAGAGCCTGTTGCTGCACTAAAAGTGCCTCCCTGAGCCTGTGGCTCAGAATGTGGTGGCACATAGAGCAGTCTGCCCAGTCACCATGGTCACACCGTGGGGGAGTATCCACTCCACGGAATAGGAAAATGCTTTGTGAAACATGAGATGTAACACGTTCCTCTCTCTTTTCTAGGGAGGAGATGTTGGTGGTGACATTTTTGGTGAGTAACTTCCTTGGACTCCTCTAGTAAAAGCTTATTGCAGGTGGCTTTGCAGTAGAAGAGGACAGCAGGATCTGTAAATGATCATTTATTAGGAGAGAGGCAGCCTGGGGTTGTCCCTGGAACCAATCAAATGACAAAGTGACCAACTGCTTCACTGGAGTTTGGGCATGGAGGGAAATGGTGCTGTTGCTCATCAGGGTAAAAAGGAGAACAGTTCTGTTGGTTTATTTTGCCAACAGCTGTTGGTGTCAACATTTATCCAAGTATTACAAGGTAAGGTGAAGACTATTATAAAGAGTTCAGTGATTGAAAGGCCATGCTGCTGTTAAAGTCGCTTATAATTAAATAGGACAGTCAACATAAAGGATTTTAGTTTAGCAGTTTTCTTCTTTCCCATTGTCTTCCCATACAGCAAACTCCACATTCACAGAAAGAATCAAACCCAGCTACTGCTCCTGCAAGTGTCTGCATTAACACTTAACTTCCTGTTGCTTTTTAAATGCTGATTTTTGCCAAGGAAGTTGATCTGCATACTGCAAATCTCCTGTAAACAGTCATTTCCCCTTCAAGTGCTTTTTCTAGCTCTGAGGCTGGAAATGTCTCCTTTGCAAGATTCACTTTAGGAATACCTGACTTCCTGATGACAGGAATGTGTGTGTTGACTGCTGCTTTCCAAGTGCTACTTTCAACACCTAAGAGTGGTGGGATATTCCTGAGGCCATTAGCACCTCCATGTCCTGAAAAGACTTTGCTGGGAGGGGGGAGAGCTTTTCCAGAACATTTCTACTGCTTCTGCGTGATATCTGTGCCCAAAATAAGTGTTGCCTTTCTAGCAGGCTGCTTCTAATCCAACTGTACAGGCTCTAGGATTTCTTTCCCATGTCTGTCTGATCTTAATTAGCACTTGCAGGCATATAGAGTTTATGCATTGAGTAGGAGGATGTGGTTTGCTAATGCAAGAAAACTGCTCTAAGGACTCTGCTGCTTTTCCTGGTGCTTGTTTAAACCAGCTCCCCACAGGGCAGAGGAGATCCCACAAACAGCAGGGAGGTGAGAAGGGCTGAGATGCCAGGAAGCAGAAATAGGGTTGCCTGGGATCAGGACAGCTGGCTGAAATTTGGAGTGCAAAGTGGTGTTCCTGACTTTTTTAAAAGTTCACTTTTTCATAGGTGTTGTATTTGTCTTTTGGTTTGCTTCTGGCATGTGACAGTGAAGGAAGTTCTTACTAAGGGTCAGGTGAATCTATGCTAGGAGGTAGCTAAAAAACAAGTGTTGTGGAAAGTAACTGGGATTGTTTCCTGTTATGGCCATGACTGAAAACTAAATTTTTAAAGGTGGCCAAGATGAAATAAAAATGGCAGTCAAAGGTTTGAATGTTGGACTTGAACTGATGGTACTTAAGAAGGAGTAGGAATTAATGGCTCCTGGAAATGGTGTCTGTGGCAGATACCTGAACAACCTGATGGATTGTGAAGGAATTCCTACCGTTGGTTACTTTGGGTGTTGTAGCTCAGTGGAGCCCAGTCTTGCTGATCTGGCTGTCACTCTCCTGGATTTTCCTGCTATGGGTTGGCAGACCTGGGCTGCTGAACATCCCACTGGTACACCTGTGACTTTGTACTGGCATTGTAGGGCTTTCTCTGGGGTTTGGAAAGGAACAATGAACACAACTCCAAGCAAAAGCTGTCTGCTGACAAGTTCACAGCACCACCAGATTCTTAATAGGTTACTGTCATTAAAAATGTTTATTCTTTTGAATGTAGAAATTATTTTCTGTATGTAACTGATTATAAAACCCCAAGTATGTGTCAGGTGGGATGCATATATTTATTAATCAAGCCTGTCTCGGTAAAAAAAAAATCCTTTATTTTGCAGCAGGGCTCTTGTTTATTCTTTGGGAGCTGTAGTTCCTTTCTGGGCATCAGAGTTCCCAGTGCACTCAGCAGGGAGCTGTTTCAGGGATTAGACCCTTTCTGAGAAGGGAAGAGCTTTAATATTTTACCTGATCCTGTTGGTTTTACCACTTCACTCATCAGGTTGGCAAACTTACCTTGATTATGTAGGAAGTGCTAACATGTAGCAGCTACACAAGGAGTTACAGAAACTTCCCCCAAAGGTAATTCTTGTTTCTTTTGGGATTCAGGGGCAGTGTGAGCGGAATGAATGTGAGCAGCTAAGGAGAATTAGACAGTGCCCAATTGAGTGTCAGCAGTGCCTGACTGTACGTGACCCACAGGAAGGTGGAGCCTGGATCCTGCAGAGATCCTGCTGGGACTGTCCCCAGGCAGGGACATTCAGCACTTGCTGAGTCAGCAAACACTGGGACACAGCAGCTACAGGAGCTTCAGGCTTAAAATGTGGTGTTAACTGTTTGTTTCAGCTGTGCTGGTTTAGTGAGCACAGCAGAGAATCTTTAGTGGAGATTATTCCTGATTGCATGGGGACTGTGCTCAGATGCTGGAGTTCTTTGAGATTATTGTAAGTGTGGATATAGGGGGGGTTCAGTGGACACAAGTGGGGTTTTGGTGTTTCTAATAACATTTTGCATTGAAAAAAATAAACTGAGTTGAGACAGGATGTGAGAAAAGCTGCTGCTGGGGGTAGAAAGAATAGGAAGGTAAAAGGTAGGACTTAGTAATTATCTTTCAGTTTGGAAAAATGAGCTACAGGAGGTGATGCTGGAGGTGGTTTTATTCAGTGCCTTTATCTGTGACCTGGAAAAAGTAATGAACAGTGAAGTTTCCAATTTTGTTGGGGATATTACCTCTTTCAAGTAGTCAAATTGTGCTGATGGTGGGAAAATCTCACTGTCAGGACTCAGCTAAATGAGGTAGGCAGGTATAAAGGCAGGATAATCCCTGTGTAAGCAAGTGTAAAGTAATGAATCTAGGGGGGAAAAACCCCAAAAACTAAACCATGTTTAGGCATGGCAGCCTTGTGTTCAGCTCTGTGCTGTGATGCTCCCAGGATCTGGCTCGAGTGCTTCTCCTTGAAATTCTTTGAGGTGCCAGCAGAATACCAAATGTCACCAGGGAGAGGATGGAAAATTACATCCTTTTTTCTGTAAACAATGGTAATACCCCCATATCTTGAATTGTATAGAGTCCTTGACACATGAAGAGCAGGGGCTTGTAGTGGAGGTGACAGGGAAGGTGAAGGGGTGCAGTGGCTGCTCTGTGAGGGGAGATTGGAATAGTTGTGCCTGTTCAGTTTGAAGAAAAGGCTGGGGGAGGGAATTTGATCAAGATCTACTAAATCATGAAGCTTAAGCTGAATGTGCAGCAGTTCTCTGAATTCTCCCAACCCAGAATTAGTGATCATGAGAGGAGACAAAGGGGACTGTTGAAAACAGTTGAGGTTCATCCTCACCCCCAATAGTAAGAGCTACTTGGTGCTGATTTAGACCTTTGGCTCAAAACTGGTCATGCTGATCTGTAAAAGTGTGAGATGCTGATGTACTTGCTGTAGTCAATTGTCAACAATGCAGATACATTAGTTGTTTGTTCCAGTATCTAAAGTGCTTCCTGTGAAGAATTCCTTCTGTGGCCTGTCTTCACTTGTGGTTGCTCAGAAGGATTTAAAAGAAACGATCATGTGCTCTCCAGGGAGTGTACAATCAGAGCCTTCCCCATGCATGGCTGTTCCCTGGTGTGTCCTGTGTGAAGCCTCAGAAGTGTGTCAGATCCTTTTCTCTCCAGTTAGGAAATTGGGGATGCAGTTTGAGCTCTTGATGGTGCTGCTGTGACTCCCAGCACCTGCTCAGACCTGAGTGACAGTGCCAGGGTCACAGTGCTGACTGATTATATGTAGAAGACTTAAGCCTTAAGCTGCTTTCCATCAAAAAGAATGAGTTGCTGGTGTCCTCTAATTGCAGCTGGGTGAATGTGGCTCTTGCTGAAGGCCTGAGACTGAGCTCCAAGGCCTCAGATTTGATCTGAGAAACACTTCTGAGGGCTGAGTCTGCCCTGCCAGTGGGTGACAGCATTGGAGTGTGTCTGTACCCCTGGACAAAACTGACAAGAGCTGAGCTTCCAATCTGAGCCAGCCAAACATCTGGCTCTCATCATCCACATCAAACACTTTAAAAGCTTCTTTTCTTCTAGAAAACACTGAGGCTGATGTAGAAGCTGCCCCAGGTCAGAGTGAAGAAAAGTCCCTGCCTGCTGCACCTGTTCCTAGCCCAGTAGCACCAGCACCTGCACCCTCCAGGAGAAATCCACCCGGTGGCAAGTCCAGCCTAGTGCTCGGTTAAACCTTTCCCTTCCTGATTGTTTTGAACTTGTGTCTGTTTTCTTTTCCCCATGCTTGTGATCTGCACAACTTGAGCCTGACTGTACATCTCAAATTTCTTTCATTAAAAAGAAGCACTTTATGTACTCCATCTTTTTTTGAAATCAAGATTTTTTTCCACTTCTGTCCTGTGTTTCCCCCAGATCTACTGGAAGTGACATGAGTGTTTTCTAGTGATAGACTTGAGGGAAAGCTTTATGAAGTATTGTAATGTAATTCAAAGGAGAGTAGCTTGGTTCTAAGTGTGCTTAGAGGGTTTTTGTACTGAGATTTTTTTTTAGAACCCCTTAGCTTTACAAGGGTCTAGAATCCTGGTTAACCAGGCCAGCAAACAATCAGCAAGAGCAGTCCCTTCCTTCACATGTGGGATGTAGGGATCCAGAAGGCTTCATTGACTGCATGTGGTAAATGCCTTGAGCCCTGCTGTGCCATATAAATCATTAAGTGGTTAATGTACACCATGCTGCCTTTAAAAACAATCTTGATACGGGACTACTATGACACAGGGTCTGTGCCAAATAGAGGGCTGATGACCAGAGCCACCTGGCCTAGTGCTGGGAAGAGGCTGATTCAGACTTTATTCAGTAAAGGTGGAGTGGATCATATAAATAAGAATTACAGGGCATTTTTTTTACAACTTGACTCAATGATGTGCATGATCATGCTGGTGCTTGACCATGAGGTGAAAATCTCATCCTTTAAAGTGTGTGTTGTAATTTCACAAAGCTGGATTGTTGCTTAAAAGTAAATAATATAGAAATTTTGAAGCAGTGTTTCCTGTGTGGGTTTTATTTCACGAGTTTGGTTTTGCTTTGTTCTCAGTTGTCCTTGTCTCAGCCAGCCTGCCTTGCTCTCACAGAGGAGAGTTCTTCCACCTGGCTTGAGGTCACCATTTTCCATCTTCCCCTGGAGAAAGAATCTTATGTATCTCTTCATTTTTGTCTTTTAGATCAGAGAACTGTAGAACATGGCTTGATACTTATAATCTGTTTTATCGAAAATACTGTTTTTTTCTCAAGAAAACTGAGAAAAGTTTATTTTCCTCATTAAAAAAAAAAAAAAAGAGGACCCTAAAAAGGGAGGGGGTGGATTTGTGACCAAACCATGAAGTTCTCTGCAGTCTTGGAAGGGCTCTGCTGCCCAGTAAGCTACAGCAGAGGATCTGTATGGAGCTGCAGTGTCTGCTGGTGCCTTTACCACCCTTCTCCTGGAAGAACAGGTGCCTGAGAGCACCCTGGCTTTCCAGATCATTGCTGGAGAAGCCCTGCCCTGGGGTGCTGAACCTGCCAAACTGGATGTGCTCTGACATGCTCCTCCTTTCCTCCATCCGAGAGGGTTCCCTGTAGCTGATGTGCACCATGCCCTGCACCGACTGCATGGAGAGCATGGGGACTAACCCATAAGTTAATATTTCCTTTGCAAGCCCATGCCCAGGGGACCTTGTTAATGCTCCTTGATGGCTGCTGAGGCTCCGCTGTGCTTCTTTCTCCTCGGGGCGGGGACCTGGCAGCCGCATCCCGGCCACTGCGGGGTCCCGAGGGGTGGCGGGGGGCGGCGTTTGTGGGCTTTTGCTCCATGCCTGCTGGAGCCCAGCCGTGTTCCCACGTGGAGCCGCCCTGGAAGCGCTCCGCCCCGCCCCCTCATTCATATTCATGTAGTTTATGCATATGCATGACGCTCGCGCCTGTGCCGGAGCTGGAGGCGCTGCGGCCGCGTGTGCCGGGATCAGCGAGCCGGGATCTGGGATCGGGATGGGCAGCGGGGCTGCGCCGCTGCGGGTGCTGGTGGACATGGACGGGGTCCTGGCCGACTTCGAGGGGGCGGTGCTGCGGGAGTTCCGCGCCCGCTTCCCGGCGGAGCCGCGCGTGGAGCTGGCGGAGCGCAGGGGATTCTCGGTGCGGGAGCAGTACCGCAGCCTGCGGGAGGACCTGGCGGTGAGTGCGGCTGCGGGGCCAACACACCCCCCTCACCCCGCTGGGAAACCTCTCCCTGTCCGCCGGACTCTGCAAAGCTCAGCGTGGGACCTGTGTGCTTTAAACCCCCTTAAATTACCTGCAGGTTTTTTTTGTCCGTGTGTCCCTAGATGGGATTCGTTTAAGGAATATTCACTTAATAAGTCATGTTTGTTTATGTACAAATTCATGCCTACTCATTATATTTACAGGTTCCTGGTTCCAGGAACTTTTGACCATCAATACTCATCGATCAGAGCTCTGGCAGTTTGGAGCCTGTGGAAATGCTGACTGGATTTATACTCTGTCTATCAGCCAGTGGCAGGAGCCTGTACTTCTCTATAGGACAGGAAGGAAATGAAATGGTCATTTCTTATCAGTAAGAAACCCCCAGGCCCAGTGCAGGATCTTAAAATGAGCAATGAACTTCTCAGGGAAAATGTTCAGCACAGCCCGGATCAGCATCTGTTCCATTTCCTTACAGAGTCCTCGACTGTCCTGGGGTGACCAGAACGAAGGGTGAAGTCTGGATTCACAGTATGTGTAATTTTGCCTTGCAAACTTCTTTGTTACTCATTCAGCCATTAGCAAACATTAAAAATGGCAGCAGTTTGCATGGATGGAGGGTGTTCCACCAGCTTTCTCCTGCTGTGCCTGATCTCTTACCTGCTATGCACTCAGCTTGTCAGGGCATGCAGAGAGAATATGGATACAGGATTTCATTCTGTACAAACCCAGATAGAACATATATAGTTCTTGTCCTGCTGTGGAGCTGTGTGAGCACGTGCAGAGTGCTCAGGGAGCTTTGACTAAGTTATTATTCTGCTGCAAAGCAAGAGCAAGAACATGAGTAGGTAAAAAAGAAGATGGTTCAGGGGAATGGTTTGATGGCAGAATTCCCACACACACATCCCTCTGTAAAGGGCTGGTTACCATGGAAGAAGTCACTGATTATCAGTACACAAATTAAGGCTGCATGAAACACAAAATTAAAAACACTGTGAATCCAGACTTCACCCTTCTCTGGTCACCCCAGGACAGTCGAGGACTCTGTAAGGAAATGGAACAGATGCTGATCCAGGCTGTGCTGAACATTTTCCCTGAGAAGTTCATTGCTCATTTTAAGATCCTTTTACTGTTAAGAAATGACAATTCAGTCATTTCACTCCTATTCCATAGTGAGTTAAAAGCTCCTGCATCAGAGTAAGTGACAGGAGTGCTGGATCCAGTCAGCATTTCCACAGGCTCCAAACTGCCAGAGTTCTGATTGATGACTATTGATGGTCAAAAGTTCCTGGAAGCCGAAACCTGTAGTCAGTAGACATAAATTTAGCTATTACATTGCATAAACAAACATGATTTTTTGTTTAAATGAGTATTCCTGTGGGGGAAAAAAAATTGCAGGTAATGCAAGGAGTCATGACTTTTTTTATTTTTTCTTTTTTGGAAGGTCTACAATGTGATCTATCAGAAAATTGCCCTTTGTTCTATTTCTGGAATCCTCATTCCCTAATTTGGTTCATGCTCATCCTGTTCCTCCTCAGACCTTAGGTGTGGCAATGAAATAACCAGATAATTGGTTTGGTTCCCACACCCACCAGCAGTAGTAGAAAGCTCTTATCTTGCTGTTCTAGCCTGACTTCCTTAGGAAATTAGATTTATGGAGCTGTGCTGTGTGTCTACGTCCTTCAGTAATCTCTGGAGCTTTGGGCTGGTTTAGGTATGTTTGGTAGAACAATAAAGTTACAGTTTTAAAGATTTGAGGCTCCTTTCGGTTTTATGTAAATGCCATAAGGTAATTTAAAAACAGAGCCTATGTTTGTTCTGCTATGGCTCTATAGAGTGTCTGTGGGACAGGAGAATCCCTTTGGAAAGTTGTTGGCTCCAGATGCAGGGAAAGCTTTGGCAGGAACCAGCAGCTCACACAGGGCAGTTTGTGGGGCCATGTGTCCATTCAGGGAAACGGCCTGCAGTTTGTCAGTACTGCAAGGAGGGGCTGAGCTGGACACCAAGGGCTGAGCTGGACACCAGGGGCTGAGCTGGACACCAGGGGCTCAGTTGGACACCAGGAGCTCAGCTGGACACCAGGAGCTCAGCTGGACACCAGGGGCTGAGCTGGACACCAGGGGCTCAGCTGGACACCAAGGGCTGAGCTGGACACCAAGGGCTGAGCTGGACACCAGGAGCTCAGCTGGACACCAGGGGCTGAGCTGGACACCAGGGGCTGAGCTGGACACCAGGGGCTCAGCTGGACACCAGGGGCTGAGCTGGACACCAAGGGCTGAGCTGGACACCAAGGGCTGAGCTGGACACCAGGAGCTCAGCTGGACACCAGGCTCTTTGTGGCAGGTGTCGGCTGTGTCTGTCCATGAACTTCCAGGGTGGGGGATATTCTTGTGACAGGGCCTGGGAAGTACTGTGGTGATGATTTATGTGTCACCTCTTCCTGAATAGTCTTCATGCTTAGTTGCTGCTGAGCAGCTGCCCCTTGAAACTTGAGCCATTACTTCATTTTTGTTTCTGTTTTGATTGCAAGTCGATAATTAATTTCACATTGTAAATCCGTTTTATTTAGAAGGACTTCTAAACCATTTTATTTTGTTGAAGGTTTTTTCACTGCACTTGCCTACCTGCCCTCCTGTGTGTGTGGCCATTTTGTTGGTGGGGATTTATCCCCATGTTTCCTGGCCCCAGGGAGTTTCAAGAAAAGGATTCAACATCCCCGCCAGTGGTAAAAATTTCTAGAATTATTTTAAGTCCTGCAAATGGGAAAGCATAGGGACAGATGTAGTCCCTCCAGTTTTGTATCCAAATTGTTATCTTACTAATGGAAGTTAAAAGGAAATGTTATGCATTTGTGGCATGAAAATGAGGAAAGAAAATGGTTTTACTTTCTTTTTCTTTTCTAGTCACTTTTTTATGAGAGGAAGTGGCTTTTGGTTCCAAGAGTTATCAAATCAAATTTCTTTCTCCAACAAAGCCTGACTTTTTTTGTGACGTGGTGGAGACTTGCCAGTTTCTGATGTCTTGCCGTAGGATAAAAGAGCTTTCAGACAAGAGCCCCAAGCCTGTAATTCAATCTCCTTGGGAAGAGCTCCAGGGAATTGTTGCTGGGATCAGGGAGGCTTTGCATGGAAACAGAGATCCAGGCAGATTTGATTGCCACGTCTGAACCTAGACAGGCTCCTTAACCTCTTCTGATCGGCATGTGAAATCAGGCAGTGCTTCCAACTTTCTGGCTGTTGATTTATAAGTATTTGTAGGTGGTGATGATCGAGTGAGTCTGGGAGTCTGGTTTAATGCTGACTCTTCCTCACTGCTGCTTAATTGAAATGGGTTTTTGTTGATGTTCCATTGGTGATATAGAGCAAGGAGACTGGACTCTAAAGAGCTGGGCTCTTCTAAGCAAAGGCTGCAGCCAGCCTTTAAAGAATACTAAACAAGAATTAAGTTTTTCACACTGTTCAGTCATTCATGGGCATGTATGACTTTAATGCTTGTGGAAAAATGCTGCTTTGACCACTCTGGAGTTCACTATGTTACCCCAAGGAAGTCAAGATTTGTGTCTCAAGGTAAAGATCTGTTGGAAGCTTAAACTCTCTGTCTGAAGGTGAAACTTAGGCCTGGAAGAGGTCTCAGCCCTCAGTCCTGCTGTGGGTCCTTTACCATGATGGTATGTGGGATAAGGAAGGGGAAACCCATCAGCTGTGACCTGCTGTGAAACACTCACTTAATACAGGCCACTGAACAGTCACCAGGGAGCAATTCTTAAAATTAACGAACCAGAGCTGAATTCGAACCAGTAAATTTCCTAATAATAAAAGGTGTGAAAATGTCTTACCAGTAAATTAAGAAGAAAAAGGACTGGAAGGACAGTCCTGTGTGGAAATTGCCCTGGAAATACTGCTCTTCCTTTCAGAGTTTAAAGATGCCACTGTACTGTATCATATTAAATACCTTTTTGTCTCATTTTTGCCTACATTAGCCTGGGATAACATTGCTCCTCCAGTAATCCTGTTTCTTTCCTATTTACACTCGCTTAAAAATTATTCTACCTTTAGAGCTAACCTCCTTCACCACTTGTTTGTCATTAATTTCCTCTCTGGTTCATGTGGCATCCCACCTGCCTGTACAGAAGCCTGGTGTACACTGAGGGAAGGTGCAGACACAAAAGGGATAAAGCCCTTAATTGCAGAGCTCAGTCCAGTGCTGAGCCAAGTGAGGCATCCTCAAACTCAGCCCAGATGGGGCTCATGGAGTGCACAGGCAACCTCACAGAACCAAAAGTTCTTGGCTAAGTACAGGGATCACCTCTGAACTTCCTGCTGCAGTTTTAGACTCTTTGGAGCAGACTTGGCACCAGCCCATTACCTCAGGGGAACAGCTCCATCCAGGCTGGAGCCAAGGCTGCCTGCTCCTTCAACAATATTTTAAGTGGGTAATTGGAATCAAAAAGCAGCAAAGACATGGAGCTTTCCCAGCATTCTCATCCTCATCCTTGCCTCTTGCTGAAGGGATTCCCCCCAGGTGTGCCTGTGCTGGCCTGGCCATTGGCATGGTCACCGCTGTACCCTGTTTGCTCTGAAGGAAAAGGGGGTTGATGGGCAGTGCCTGTGTCTGCCCACCCATCCCCGGTGAATTCCTGAGCCCTCAGATATCCTCAGCCAAATGTGACAGAGGAGGAGAAGCCTCCAAATTATTCCTTTGGTTTTTCACCAGAGTCAGCTGAAAGAGATCTGCTGGGAAGCGGTGGGGTGGGGTGGAGTGGGAGCTCTGCCTCAGCCTCCCCAGAGACTCCAGTGGGTCAAGGCTGACTGCGGGAGCACAGCCAGGCCAGGGTCAGCTCTGTCTCCTCATGATCCACCAGAAAGTGACTTCTCCTTCTTGTGTTCCCAAGCTGGACCTTTCCCAGAACCCAAAGGTGAGAAATTTTATAATTCACTCCTCGGGGGAAGCACCAGGCTGTTACAGAGGGTAACTGGAGAGTCCTGTGACAGGACACAGCCATTGCTCATCGTCCTCTGTCTCCCACAGGCCAAGGTAGCCAGTGTCTATGAGTCACCTGGCTTCTTCCTAGACTTGGATCCCATTCCAGGAGCCCTGGAAGCTGTGCAGGAGATGCTCCACATGCAGGAGTAAGGACACTTTGCACCCTGCAACCCTTTTCCAGGACCTAACACACTTTCCACTGACTGCTAACAAAGGCTGTTTCTTTTCAGCACTGAAGTCTTCATTTGCACGAGCCCTCTCCAGAAATATGAGCACTGCGTCGTGGAAAAGGTGGGAGAGAATTGTTTTTATTGTGTTTAATGTTGCTTTTGCAAGGTCTTGCTGTTTCATACTACCCAAGTTGGAGCTACTCCTTTCTAAAGACAGTAGCTGCTTCAGCTGCTAGGCTTCCCTCAATCCCTGTCTGAGGGATAGCTTCCCACACACCAAGCAGTAACTCAGGACAGGGAATCTCCAAGTGCCACATGGTGCCAGAATTACCATGGAGCATGTGAGCCCTGGGCTTTGGAGCTGGGCTGGGACCAGCTGTGTCAGCAGGTGATAGCAAAGGAACAGTTGGCCCACAGGGATGGGGTATTCCCAGGGGATTCCCCTCTGGAGAACCACCAACCATAAAAACCTACTTCAGTCTAAATCTGGAACCTGAGATGTCCCAAAAGAGGTCAGTGCTGTGTTGAGGAGGCTGTAGTGTTGGAATAAATCCTTTTTGCCCATGGCACGAGAGTGGAAGGGGGACTTTGGTCACTGGAATGACTTAGATGGGTACAAGCCACGTGCTCTGGGCAAGCAGCCAGTGCTTCTCACAAACTCAACAGTTGGCACAGCCCGGGCAGTGCTGAGTGAAGGCTGTCACACAAACAGGTTTAATCAGCATTCTGGGCTGCAGCCAGTCTCTATAGGGGAATTCCTAGACACAGATGAAGGTTTACAGGGGGAAGAAATTTCTCTATTAGGGCTGGTCTGACATGAGTGATCTGCAAACTGAGAGCACAGCAGGATTTTCTGCTATTCCTTGTCTCTGCAGTATAAGTGGGTAGAGAAACACTTGGGACCCAAGTTTGTGGAGCGGATTATTCTGACCCGAGACAAGACCATGGTGGCTGCTGACCTGCTGTTTGACGACAAGGACACCATCCAAGGTTTGAACAGCACTTCCATGGCTGGCTGCTGGCTGGGGAGCCACCCCCCAGCTGATTCCAGCTTTCCTCCTCTTCCCACAGGCGCAGAGCCAAACCCGAGCTGGGAGCACATCCTGTTCACCTGCTGCCACAACAGGCACATCCAGCTGCCGGCCCCGCGCCGGCGCCTGCGCTCCTGGGCCGATGACTGGAAGGCCATCCTGGAAAGCAAGCGCAGGCAGTAGTGCAGGAAGAGGATGTTGCGCTCTTCCCACTGCCAGGGAACAACCAGCTCAGCCCCTGCCATGCCCAGGAGGCCCTGTCACTGCGGGGATCAACCATAGTAAGAAATGAGCAGCTCCTGTCACAGTGCTCTGGGTTTCTGGAAGATTGCTCTGCACTCTCTGTAGTGTTTTGGATGTTTGCTGTTGGAGAAACTATAAACTACAAGCAACTGTGGCTGGATTTTTGTGTGTTTAACCTCACTCCTGTTTGGTTTGTGCTGTCTGGGGGCAGAGGGGAGAGAAAAAGAGGAGAAAGGCTCTCAAACATGAACAGATCCAGTGTGTCTGTCAGGAAGTACTGGCCTCAACAGTCAAACCTTTTATATTTTAGGTATTTAGCCACCCTGGCTATTGGGTTTTCTCTTGCCTCATGGCTGATAATGAAGAGATTAGGCTGGCTTCAATTTCTTGGCACATGTGCTTGAGTAAGAGTGGGCAAAGGCTGCAAGTGCAGGTAAAAATGTTCATGAGCTCACACAGAACTGATTACACAGCACTTAAGTTAATGTTTTATTAACAGAAGGTTTTATGAGACAGCTGTTCTCATGAACCACACTGCCATGAGCCCCCGCTTTTTTTTTAACTTTACCTTTCTCACCAGTGGTAATGAAAGACAAACTTACCACTTCTTCGATTATAGGGTAGCTACAGCCTACCCAACGCAGTGATTCCCTAGCTGGCTGCCTGTGCCATGATCAGAGAACGGAGGAATGTCACAGGGATGGAGAGACTGTGAACTTCCAGGGCAGGGAATCTCCCTTCTCTGCAGGAGGAATAAATTTCTGTGACATTTCAGTGACTTGACTCAACACTTAGCATCACTTGTCATGGACACTGAAGGGGAGAGGTGCAGCACAACTAGCCAGGAACTGGAGTGGATATAATTTTGCCCAATAACCCAAGCAGAACACTCCTCATTGCTGGGAAGGGTTATTTGTACAAGCTGGGTGCTGAGCTGCACTTGGCAAAGTACTTTCCAATGTGCAGCCATGACCTGTTTTATTTTAAATATTTGCTTGCAGGCTTAGCTGTGTGTTTGGCCCAGCTGCCATGTTCATGCTGTTCCATCCTGTTTGTTAACACCAGCACTGGTGGGACCAATTGCCCTCTTTAGTGCTGCTCTTGACCAGCTGAGCAGAAAGCAAGAACAGTGGGAGGTTCCCCTCTCCACAGCCCTGCTCAGTCCTTGGGCAGAGGAATCCCCACTGCCGTGTGCTTGCTGAGGTTCCTGGCCTCCTCCACCTGTGGAGGGCTGCAGTAATCCTGCAGGAAGATGGATGCCAGGTTACTGAGGCGTGTGTTGGCTGACAGTGAGAAGCGGAGCATGCACTCCACCACGGGCAGCGCCGTGGTCTGTGCTCGTGACCGCGGCGTCGTCAGGAACATCAGCGTGGTCACGGCCGACACCACGGTCTCCTCGTTGGAGCTGGACAGGCAGTTAATGATGGGCTCCACCCCGCCAGCCTCCAGGATGTACTCTTTGTTTGTTTTATCCAAGCACAGGTTGCAAAGACCACCTGGAACAGCAAGAGAAAAGCGTCTGAAGGGATGCAAATTCACTGCTCATCCTGTTTCTAACATCTAGATCTTCTGTATGGATGGAAAATTCCTAACGGTTCCCTAGGTCATGTTTTTTATTCTTTCCAGCAATTTTCCACCAGCACACTCCTCCTCTGTATCATTAGAGGGCACTGTTAGCGCTGTACATAACTGCTTCCACAGAATGATTCCAAGATTGCTCACTCATCCCTAATGGAAGACACAAGCCAGCAGTTTATTGCAGGTGCTATATAAAGCCAGAGAATGGAGGTAACAGAGCCAAGAAGCACAGAATGTTTGAAACTTGAAACTTTGAGATGCAGCCACAAACCTTAAAAGTAAAATACTCTTAGTACCATCTCACAGAACTACTCACAGCCTCTGTCCCCTTACCTTACGTTCAGACCATGAAAAATCGTGGTAAGACAGTTCCTCAAAATGTTTATTAAAAAATGTCAAGTAAGTATCCTAGAAGACCAGTTGCCACTAGCAGAATGGTTACATGGATCTGTACAATGTACCTGGAAAAATCTATGTAGTAATGACTGCTTCTCTACAGGAGAGATTTCAGTAAAAAGTTAATCAGGTAGTGTTTAGGAAAAAAAACCAGCAAAATCCTTTCCAGATAGTCTCTTCATTAATCTCTGTAAGGACACAGAGGGTCATGCCTGCCTCTGACTTCTCTACCATTCTGTACTAAATGAGGCTTCATTTGCACAGAGTAGGTTTATTTTTGGAAGCGCTGCGTGAATTTGGGGCGGATAAACGACCAAACCGAGCGCGGGGCCCGGTGTCCCCTGCCCAGGTGACAGCTGACGGTGCTCAGGGCAGCCCTTACCCATGGCAAACTCCACGAGGGTTTCGTTGTCCTCGGTGAGCATATCGAGGAACAAATCCAGCACCTGGAGCTGCCGGAGATACTCGTAGTTGCTGGGATCGTAGGCGAAGTTGGCCAGGTTCGCCAGCACCTGCTCCTTGGCCTCTGCAAGGGAAAAGGGTCGGGTGTGTGTGGAAACGTTCGATAGGGAGAGAGCGAGCGAGCAGCGGCGTTTGTTACCTGTGCTGTCCGTCACCTGGAACTCGGTGACGAGCGCCTGCAGGTACTCCAGCCGACCCAGTTCCATCGCGGGACACCGCCCCGGGCTGCTCGTTCGCCCGAGCAGCGTCGCCTCAGGGACCGGTGTACCGAGGAATGGGTAGGAATCAAGCACCTCTACGTAGCAGGAAAAGGCCTCCCATCGCCATTTTGTGGGCGGGACAAGGCGGCACCGTCTCCCCTCAGGCGGGGCGGGAGCCGCCGCCATTTTGTGGGCGGGACAAGGCGGCACCGTCTCCCCTCAGGCGGGGCGGGAGCGGCCGCCATTTTGTGGGCGGGGGGAGGGTCAGCTCCTTTCAGAAGGAGCGGTGGGAGCTGCTCGTATCCTCTTTCTCTCAAAATATGTGTTTTATATGTAATTGTATTAAAATGTATTAAATATATAAAATAGAAAAAAATAAATGAGCCTGTGTCGAGATATTTGACTGTCTCACTATACGGCAAAGCTTTGCTGTTTAAATGTTTTGTTCTGCAAAGCAGCTGATTTTTCTCCACTGATTACTTGCTTAAAGAATTTTCACCTCTGTATGTGTTTTGCTGCTTCATCCCAATGCTGCTGTCCTTGTGGTAGTGCTGCTCCTGGATCAGTTCCAGCTGAAATAACGGGATTGTTCATTAAGCTGAGGGAAAAAAGGTAAAAACAGCACAATACGTGCACAGTGAGGTAAATTAGCTGGGGAAGAAATGAAACAAAGCCAATGAGTGAATTAAAAGAGCAGCAGGTGATTCCACTTGGTTGTACAATGGTTTGGGCACAGAGCAGAGCAATTCCCTTGTCTTGAACTAACACAGCTCAGTGAAACCACTGCAATTTTACGTGCTGCAAGGGGGTTCAGTTATGGTTCATGTCATGTTCATATACAAGGTAAAGGTTATTAAAGATCATAAACTGTGGGAGAGGACTCGGCAGAAATTTGTACTGCTTTTATTGAAGCAATTACATGCATGGATGTTCTTCTGTGCGTAAGGCAAGGAACAGGCCATGAGAACATAGTGTCTTTTGTGTTATCTCAAATACAATTGATTTTCATATCAAGCAAATCCACATGGCACCAGTGACAAGAGTGGTGGGCTGATAACCTGCACAGCTGGGGGCACTAAAATACCTGCCCATGACTATATTAAATAGAAGGATGAGCAAAGAAGCTTCACTGAATGCATTAATGCTAAATATTTTAACATTGTAATGGCGTAGGAAGACACAGAACATGAAAAGGAATATACTTATTTCCACCTGGTATAAAAGTTTAAGCCAGCTTCAGCTCTTAGCATGATTATCAGCTGAAGTCAGTATGTATTTATGTATATGTCTAAATATATACTTGTATTTTTAACTGCATATTTGAGTGTGTGTCTATCTGAAAATGATCAGCAAAGGTGCTATAAACTATGTCTATATTAGAATGTTTTGCTAATATAGTAAGAAATCTTCTAATATGTGCCTTTGTAAGTGGTAAGTGTTGATATAATTTGAAGCCTCATCTGTCATTAAATAGAGGGTGAATGAGTAATGTGGGAAAGCAGGAGCAGAGAAAGCAAACACAGGGAGCTAGTCCATACAAACACAGCACTACTGGGACTGACTGATAAAGGAGGGGAAACTGTGTTTAAAAAGGAAAAATGCAATTACTTCTGTTTGTAAGAACTGCATTTACCCACCTAATATTGGCTGTATAGTTTAATGGTCTGAGTACTCGAAGCACTTGCTGTTTGCCAGAGCAGTTCCCAGAGCAGGGGCTGGTCTAGCTGGGGTAGTCACAGCTCCAGGGGCTGTTCTGGTGACTTTTACAGCACACTGAAGTCAGAATTCAGGAAATTTTAATTTCTAATGGTTGTTTCTTTCCTTATAGCTACTAGATCTGCAAACATCAAACCAAGCTCTTAAATTAAGTGATTTTGCACTTCAGAGGTATCTTAGAGTGTGTAAGATTGCTGCAACCTTTTTTGCTATTAAATATAAATAAATAATATTAATATTAAACTTTCCCAAGTATTACCCTGGCAGAGAATCTTAGGCTTTTAAGGGACGTGATCTTGCAGTATTTCAGTGTGAACTTCCCAGTGAATGTTTTGTTTCAGTGAGGAAAGGTGCTTCTTGCCAAAATGCTTATCTTGCAATGGTCAGAACATCTTCAATAATAAAGGGAGCAGGGGAGGGGCAAGAGGGAACATGGGGAGCAAGGAACATTTAATTCTGGTCAATTTTTGTGGCTCTGTTTTTTCTCAGAGATTTGTAGCCTGGCTGAATTATTAGTGTTTGTCCCAAATTAAAGCCAGGGTTAGTTTACTGTCTGCAGGTGTTAAAAAAACTGCTTCAGTGGGGTTGTGGTTGCCTTGTGTAAAGGGATGACCTTAAACTAATGAGGGGAACTTTTATTGCTTTCTTTTCCTTTTGGTCCCCAAGATTCCTAAGGACTGAGTGTTGCTGCATCTGTGGGATCCCTCTGAGGGGGAGTATTTTTTATTCTGTAGCATTGTCAGGTCCTTCCTGTTATCCTTTGCCAAGCTCCTGCTCAAGGCAGCTTGGAGTTCAGGTTGGAAGCACACATGGGAGAGGAGACACGTAGAAAGGAGAGAAGGGGGGTTCTTTTCTCTGTTATGGGAACTCAGACATCTTATTCATCTGTGGTATTACAGCATAAAATGTTACTTCTTGTCTGCTGAAGATTTGCTTCAAACCTGTGGGTTGTGGATTACTTTTAAAGAGTCTGTGGAAAGTAACCAGGGGAAGCAACTCTGTTTTCAGGCTTGAGTTCCATTAGAAAGGTTTCAGTCAGCAAGTTGAGAAATGCTAAAATAACAGATTTGTGAATTGATTGTTTTTCTTCCCAGAAACCTCTATCTGTGCCTGCAAATAAGTCTCAGTGACCCCAGTGATGAGTCTGAGAGTGTCAAAAAGCACTTCTGAAAAGCACACTCCTTGCCTTCCATCCTAAATTATCTTGCACTGCTGTGCACAATCAAGAAATAATCAAAACAGGTATCTTTGCCTTAGTGTAGGAAGTGCTGATCTCTGTGTCAGCTTCAGTTTGATTTTGCCCTGTACATTTCCTTCTTTATGAAGCAGCCAGGGTGAAAGCATTACAGATGGATCAACTGGCTCCATGCAGGAGGTGCCTTCCATTGCTCCTTCACCTAACCTTTGTTTCCTGTGAGAAATTTTGGTGGATTGTAGCTTACACCATATCGTGCCTGTTTTGCCCAGGACATTTGTAGCAGTGGGATCTGGGGCCACATAACCTCATATTTCCATAAGAAAACAGAAAGGGAATCTAGAAAGATGAGCAGAATTTAAAAATTAAGAATTACACACAGAGGAAGTGGCAATCTATTCAGCTTCTTAGCTGTTTATTTGCAATGGCTAGAAGAGATTTGGGACATAATCCTTTTTATTGCTTTTTTTGTGAGAGAGAAAGCCCCCTCATTTTCTTAGGAATGTCCAGCAATCTGTTTTGGTAAGCTGAGAAGCACCAGTCCCTGTTTACTTCATAGTTATGGACCATGTAAGCATTACATAAGTTAATAAACACATGTGATGAGAGATTAGATATGTGTATCTCCCACTAGTCACCTTATTTAAGTATAGGTTTTATCAGGAAATGCAAATCCTCCTGGGTCTGTAATTCCAGGGCAGTATTGGAGAAGATACTGAGCTGTGGGAGCAGGAGCCCTTCTGAAGGATTGATGCCCCTTCTGTATAAAAGCCACCTGTGAAGCCATCATAGTCTCTGAAGACCTTGGAGTCAGTTTTCCAGTGCTTTCATCCAGAGTGGAGGGTTTTTTAATTGGTTTGTTTGTTTTGTCTGGGAAGCTCTAATGAAAATTGTGGGTTTGTCACTAGGAATCTGATAGAACAATTCTCCAGATATGCACTGCAGCTGAGTTTGATATAACAGTTCTTAGACAGGCATTGCAGTTCCATTGAAAGCTGTTACTTCTTCCATTTCACTCCCATTTTGTGCTTCCATCTTTTTGATTGTTCTGATCTGTTGTGTTATCTTTATCTGCATGCTTCATGAGCCGTTATCCATGTCTGTTGGATCAGGGATGATACAGAATATGAACAGTTTGCATCTTGAGCTGATGCTGAGGCTGCTGCAGTCATCGTGTGAACAGTGATGAGCCTAAATCCTGGGAATGTGGCAGAGAAACTCACTTACAGTCAAGGCTGTATGGATAGAAAGTCAGCAACACTGGCTTTTCTCAGTATGCTTGCCCCACAGATTTATTTTTAAGTTCTTCTTGTGCTTATAAGAAATATAAGCTATGCTTGTACAAAGTTCTCTATAATGACAATGCTGACGTAATCAAGTCCAAAAGTCTAAGACTAAAGAGCTGAACTGATCTCCACAAAGAGGAAGTACAGTTGCTTTGAGTTTTGCCCTATAAAAGGATGCATGTCCTTATTCTTAGGTCTGATATTACTCTCCCTGCCCCAAACAGGTTCCAGTTAACGCTGAAGTGTGTTTACATGAGCCATGAATCCTCTTTTATGATATATTAAACAGTACATGAGATATCAGTAGTTATAGAAAGCAGGCACTCCAAGTGTTATTTTGGGGGCTTTTTTGAGTCTCTGGAGTTGAATTTTGAGGCTTTGAAACTGTCCTTGGCATGAAGAACTCCTGTACACGCTTCATAGGACAAAATAGTTGATCTTACTAGAGACTTGTCTGAGTTCTACAACCTGTGCAGCTGCTTTTGTATAATATATAGAGATATGGAAGAATAATAACGCACTTCCTATGGAAGGTGTTTGTCTTGCCACCCCCAACATGGGATGCAAACAGGAAGCCTGTGCACCAAAATTGCATATTCAGATGTGGCAACAATACTTCTTTGTGAAGAACTACCCATTAATACGTGTTATACAGCACTTCCAACTGGAACATGCTTGTGAAATTCCAGTGACTTCTTAAGGTGGTGACTTAACCCAATTTAACTGTCACAGCTTTTGTCTCCTGGTGCTGAGTCCCATGGCTTGCTTTAGGAGAGCTCAGATCTCTGTGCTTTATCTCCTTGGCTGGTGCTGGGTTCTGTGCTGGGCCCATGGTCTGGATCAGTGTCTTGGAATCTGATAAGGTGCTATGGAGTGGAAGTGCAAAAGGAAGATGATAGTTGTGGAAAGCAGACTGCTTTTTTCTCATCTGCCGTGAGTGTTGGGCCATGTGTTGCTTTGTATAGACCACTTCATGGTGTTGCTCTTTTCCCTCTTTTATTTTCATATGCTCGTGACGTACTCAACTGCTGGAGGGGATTGACTTTCGGCCTTTGGTTCTGCTGACGTTTCACTATATTGATATCTGGAGGGATTGTCCAAAGGTGCTTTGGAAGCCTCTCTCAATTTGGTTTTTTTTTCCAGAGCACAGAAGCTGAGCCCCATAAATAATGCAGCTGATATCAGGAAGAAGCTGGAGTTGTAGAAGACGTAGTGGAAATCACTGGTTATGTCTACCAGGAGACCTGAAATAGAAGTCATAGCTTAGCCAAAGAGAAGAGGCACACTAAAGGCATACATTTTACATGAATGTTAAACCTGAATCATTCAGCAAACTGTCATATACAAAAGACAAGCATTCTCTGATGATTTAAGTTCTCTCCTCTTAGGATTCTAGTAGTTGTTTGGTTTGTTATTTGTAGTCACCAGTCAGGTGATACTTCTGTAGAAATTATTTCTCAATATACAGAGAAATCAGGAAAGAAAGGAAGTTGTAATTTTTCGCCAACCTGCTGCCTAATTTCGTTTGCTCAGCAGAGGACCCTTGTGCCACTGCCACTCAGTGGCTTTTGGAATGAGTGAACCTATTACATCCTAGGGCAGAAAATAGAACAACTAGATAGAGAAATAGCTCAGAAATTTACATAGTAAGGTCTCTAAACTGAACATTTGTCTCTGATCCTGGGTAATGAGGGATAAGGAAATTCACAGAACAACAAGATTATGACTAACATTAAGTGATCTGAATATAAACCATTTAGAAGCGTGAGATATCAAGGGAGTAATTTAACACTAATATTAGAGATGGAAAAGTGATACTTAGGCCAAATACATGATGCCTTCCATAGGCTGCTTATCAATGTGGAAATATTGGAATAATGTTTATTTGCTGTATTTTTCAGTCAAGATTGGTGATGTTTCTTTCCATAGTGCACTTTTATGTAGCAGATTTTAGGACTATAAACAGAAATAGAGCTGCTTTTACTGTGCTTTGTTTTGCCCATCTGCTGCTCCTGTCAGAGATGACCAAGAAAGAACATTTTTGCTCTTAGAGAAAAGTGACTGGCGTACTAATGCCAGGGAGTACCATGAGATACACTGCATGTTACCATCACGTTATTGAACCAAACATAATTTTCTTGCTGAATAGCTACAATTCGTTGTCTGGAGAAGAGAACTAAGGCTTGAACTAAGGTTGACTGTTGTTTGTTAGTCTTTTGAATTTACTGCTGTACTGCAGGGGCAGGTGTGTCTTGGATAGGTCACTTAGTGGCATTTGGAGTGAACTGTGAATGATTAATTGGACTGAGAGTCATAACTAGCTGCTTGTCTCCAGAGAAAAATTAATACACTCCAGAACTTGGAAAGAAGATTGAACAGAAGCTTTTACTATGGGGCTTTTGAATAATGTAGGACTGGTAATAATTTTAAACACAAATGATTTTTTTAATGGAATATTTACAATTCCTTGAGACTTCATGGATAAAACAATGCAAGCTGGTGAAATGCAAATTTTGCAAAATGGCAAAATGGTGAAAAAGTTCATAGTAATTCCTGTCAGCTTCTTGCCACTGGAAAAAAAGCTGTCATTGCTCTCATATGTATTAAATCACTTACCAAGTGAGTAATTTTTTCAGTTTGCTCTTGATGCAGCTGCAGAAATTAGTTTCCAGCTGTCAGGAGAGGCTGATGATTCCTTTCCAACCCTGCCTTTTATACTGATCCCTTTGATACCTCACCTACACCATGGGTCTGGAAACTCCCTAATTCCTCTTCTTGATGCTCCCAAACACTTGTCACCAGTTTCCAAACCACCACCTTTCCCCCAGGCAGCTTTCATAGCCTCTCTCACCTGTGAGGGGGGGCCCAATGAGGTGGGTGATGCTCTCTAGGACAGTGAAGAGCCCTAGAGCACTGGAGAACCTGTCCATATCTACCACATCCATCAGCACCTGGAAGACGAGCGACCCGACACCACTCATGGCTATGCTGAGGATGATGCAGTAGAGGATGAGCACACTGAACTCAGCTGAAATGACACAGATGAAATTGCTGAGCCCGCAGAGGAACGCAGCCAGGCTGAACAGGTAGATACGTCTCCCTGTGAAGACTCTGTGTCCTGAGAGCAGCCCTGTGAGAGGGCGGATGAAGATGTTGATGAACCCGATGACAGAGATGAGGAGAGCTGCCTTGTGTTCCTCCACCCCATTGTGGATGGCATAAGGCACTAGGTAGACATGTGGTAAGGCAAACCCCATCATCATCCAGGTCACTCCAATAGTGTAAATCTGGTAACGTTTGTTTTGACAGAAGATGTCAAAAGCCAGGTACTTCTGCAGCATCTGGAAGCATTTTGTCCTTCTGGTGCTCTGTTGGAGCATGGGGTGGTAAGGAGATGCTCCATTGGACAGCTGTGCCTCTTCTGCTCTACTCCCTGGCTCCTCTTCGGGGTTGGCAGACTGTGGAAGTGACCCTGATGCCAGCTGAATGGGTCTCATGATGGCTCCACAAACACAGCAGTTCAGTAGTATTCCTCCAAAGATGAGGAAGGTGTTTCTCCAACCCATCTCCTCCAGCAAGTATTGAGACAGCAGCGGCCACAGCGTGAAACCGAGGGAGACACCAGTGGAGGCCACGGCATTGGCCAGTGTTTGCCACCGTACAAAGTAGTAGCCCAGCACAGTCACTCCTGCCTGGAAGCTGAAACATGATCCCAGACCTAAAGGTGAGAATAAATGATCCTTCTTTGTTGTCTTAAAGGGTGAAAAGAGCCCGAATTCAGGGTGTACCCACAGATTACTTCATCTGCCACTGAAGCATTTTCTGCCAGGCCACACAGCCCTCGGGGATTGATTAATACTCAGAAACCCCACTCTGGGGTTGAAGAAGGATGTTGTGTGTAAATTAAACTATTTGTGTTCTTGGGTATAGTAAACATACTGATCTAAACTGACATTTTTCTGGGACACACTGCAATTCCTAAAGTTGTTATGGAATTGTTCATTAAAAACATGGGTTTTATACCACATGCAACAAGCAGTGCTGTTTTCCCGATGCTTTAATCAGGGCTCAGAGAGCTGCTCGTTTTTCTCTCTATGCAGTGACCAGTGCTTAACTTGCAAGATCCAGCAGGCTTGGTTCCAGAGTAAGGAATTAATTTCTCTGTTTATTAAAAACCAGGAGTTGAACATCAGTTACATAGGAGAAATATTTGGAAAGGAAAAGTTCCCATTTGTTACTTCTGTTCAAAACCAACAAGGTGTTTTGTTAGAAAAAGATGTCTCCATTCTCCCTCAGTTTGGGAGTGGTGAAATACAAACCCAGGGAACCTGGGAAGGATATTATCTCAACACATTATGTTCCAAGATTGGAAAAACAACAAAAAACCCTCCCTTCTTGAAAGACAAAAGGCTGAGAAGCTAGTAAAAAGAACAGACATCCTTTCTTTCTGTTTTGTCCTCTGGAGACCTGTAGCTTTTTCCAGAGAGCAGCACTTCCCAGCGAGGTTGAGTGGGTGAGGTGTGTGTTAAATGGGTGTGAAGGTCAAGTCTAGTGGCTGTGGGATTCCTGCTATGCTGGGAGGCTGTTGAGTTCTCCTATTTCACAGATGAGTGGGAAAATGTGACCACTTAGTCGGGGCTCTCCCATTTCCCATCTCCAGCACAGCAGCTGAGTTTCCCTGCTATCTAGTACATACCAGTGATGAGGCCAGCCGTGAGGTACAGCTGGCTGATGGACTTGCAGAAGGAGCCGGACACCATTCCCAGCCCACTGAGCAGCCCACCCAGCATCACCACAAACCTGCAGCCAAACCGCTTCACCAGGATGCTGCAGAGGGGCCCTGGAAGTAGAGAAGAAAAGGGAAGGAGTTAGGGAGGAAGGAAATATTTTGTACCTGCTGGATTGCTGCAATTACCAAATGATGTAGTCTAGAGACCCTGAGGGTTGTCCCGACTGCTTGATGTAGTGGGGGAGACAGGAAGAGAAAATATATTCTGTGATCCTCCCAAGTGCTTGGCCAGCTTGTTGGCTGAGGGGAAGTCTGTTCTGCTGGGATTTTGACCATCCAGTAGGATATGATGGATTTTCATTAAAACCCTTGGAAATGGACTTCTGGTGAATTCCATGAGGTTGTGATAAATTACTTGTTAATGACATCTAACATCCTTCATTTTGGGGCAAGGAATGGGACACACATTTTGGGGCACACCTGCAGCCCAGCAGAGTGAAGGTGCTTCTCTCTGCATGCTCTGGCAGAAGAGGATCTGAAGGTAGAGTTTCTTTTTCTGTTCCCTCAAGGATCCTCAAGGTTTTCCAGATTTTACTAACCTTTTTCCCAATTCTGAACATTTAAGGTTATGGAAGCAAATGCAAAATTACTGTAAGATGCGGAATTAGGAGTCAGTCAGTGTAGGGAATATAACCTATGGCATATTTTTGACCTAAATCAATGTCTGGTTTGAAATAAAATCCACACAGTCAAGTGAACAGTGGAACATTATTAAAATTAGGAGTGCAGCTGTCTGTATTTTGATCTGCTTGGGAGATTTTTGCCTCAGACTTCACTGGCCTTTGAAAAAGTGTCCAGCAAATGTGACTGGATTATTTTTCCTCCTGCTGAAGACATTAAGGGTGGTACTGCTGTTTAACTAGCCCAAGAAGGCATAAATTGAACACTACAAAATAATGAGATTGGCTCTAAAAACCATAAGGGTTTTTCATGATTACTGGTTACTCATGATCCTGGTTACTTGTTGTCTGGGTTTCAAATGTTCTTTCTCACTTGCCTCGGGCTTTTGTGCTTTCTTTTGCACGAATAATATCAACAAAAGTGCTGCATTTGTATGAGTTAGTGCAGAGTGTTCTGTGTGCATGGATATCTAGGAGAAGGAACCTGTAAGGGCCTGAAATCCCCTTTTGGAGACCGATGTAGGACCCTGAGGTCCCTCAAATTATTTTTAACAAAATAATCATTAATGGCTTTTACCTAGGAACATAGCACCGGTAATGGGATATGTTTGGCTAAGTTATGAGCTATTGTTTGCCCAGTGCCCTTCCCCATTTCCTTCCATAGCTCTCCTGCATGGAACCTTCTCCCAGTGCTGGCTGCTCTGAGAACAGGCTGCTCTGAGAACAGGCTGCTCTGCTCATATCCATTTACTCTTCCAATTTTTGCAACAAATAATTCTTTTCCCCTTCAATTCCTCTGAATTAAAAAGAATAAAGGTGAAGAAAAGAGAGTGGTACCTCTAAGAGATACTGATGACAGCAGCATGCAATTTTAGGAAAGAATTAAGTGCTGAAATGATGGATGTAACAGGAGAACCTGAATCAAGTAAAGCCTCGTCCCCTACAAAGGAGGTTAGAAGTTGCAGCAAATGCCATTTCTTGGCCTGAGAGGGAGGCTTTGATCTCTATTTATTTTGTTGTTTTTTCCTTCTGGTTTATGTTACTGCTGCCCCGTGCTAGTGGGGGACAAGAACAAGTCCTCCTGCGCTGTAACATCCTGCAATAGGAGACATAACTGGCAAGCAAAGTACAACTCTCTGGCTGTGTCCTGACAAATTCTATTGTGAATATCAACACAAGGCTATTCTTTACTTATCTAATTTATAACTTTTGGATCTATGTATTGGCTGTCTTTGTATTACCTTTTACTGTGGTTCTAGCCTCCTACACAACAATTACTTCATTAAAGATGACAGGATAATTGACATTCTTGTGGATACTGCCAGAGTTGTCCTTCCTGGACATGCTGGGACCAAGCTGCTTCTGAGACCATTTCCCAGAGCCAGCAGGTCCCAGTTGGATCCTTCCCACTAATCACAGAAGGATCACAGGGACTGGAAAGCAGGATGGGGAATGCCCAACAGCTTCCAAATTCCAAGCCCCAAGGATACTGCTCTATTTCTGCTGCCTCTCAGGGGTGATTCCTCCTTTTGTCACATCCCTCGACATCTCTTTCCATCTGCGCCTTGATATTCTAGACCCAGCTGTTTCTGGTAAGGTGCAAAGTCTCAATTCCATGTAGGTGGCTGCCAGTCATATCCTGCATGGGACAGACTGAACCTGCCATAGCTTTTGCATCAGTGTGACTCAGGGCTCTGAATTTGGTTTTTTACCTTTATAAAGTAATATCAACTTTCACCAGCGTTGGAAGGGAGCAGGAATGAACTCAGAAGCTTGGATACATGGGCAACACTGGGAACTTTCCTTCTATTGGCTGGTAGGGTTTGGGTTGTCTGTTTGTCAAATAAGCACAGGATTTGTATGGGTTACAAAGCACAGACCACTTATTGAGAAGTCCTTGAGCTGCTTTGGATTTGGTTTTCTCTCTGCAGAAAGAGAAAAGAATCCCCACATCTGTGTGTGGAATCTGGGACCACTGCCCTGTGCTGCTCCCATATTTTATTTCAAGGAGAAAACCAGTGATTCACTCCACTACCCACAGAGCAGAATGCTCCTTCCGCCCCTGCAGCCGTAGGGTGCTCCCTGACCCACATTCTGCACTGATCCAGCCCTGCTCACGTCCACCCTGATGCCTGCGTAGGTGTGCACCCCGTGCCACCGCCCAAGGAGCTGCTTTTAAGGCTTTGCCTCAGCTGGCAGCTCTGAGGAGCTCAGCTTTTAGCATCTCTTCAGGCACAAAGAGTGGAGCTGTCATGTGACACTTGGAAGGAGATGTGCTCTCGTGGACAAGATGAACTAAGAAATCACCAGAGCTCCAGCACTGTGTGCTGGCTTATTCAAAGAGCTTCTATGAGAAATAACTATGTTCTTGCTGATCTGGAAAAACTGGGCTGAGAAAGGATTTGCCTTCTTTGACCAAGGGTCTTGGCTGACTCTGAGAGTGCCAAAAGGGAGTATGGAATCTGTGGACATTTAGCTTTGGACTGTGGGCTTGGAGATGCTGTGTACTGCCAAACAGCCACTCTACTTGGACCTCCCAGTCCCTTCCACCACCACCTTAATGAAATGCTGAAAGTATCCTCATTACATCCCCCACCAGCAGCACAAGGGCAGGAGGTGGAGGAGGCCATTCCCTGCTATCACTCACCCCCTCCATGCAGCACGGCCACTATGATGGATGGGAACCACGATGTCTGGCTGTTGCTGGCCTGGAACTCATGCTGGAGGTCCGTGAAGAAGACACCGATGC
Source organism: Brachypodius melanocephalos (assembly GCA_013398615.1). Taxonomy (NCBI): domain Eukaryota; kingdom Metazoa; phylum Chordata; class Aves; order Passeriformes; family Pycnonotidae; genus Brachypodius; species Brachypodius melanocephalos. The sequence goes on from VZSR01003022.1 coordinate 4,872,048, forward strand.
AGCAGGGAAAGCCCAGCGTCAGCCCCTGCAGCACCACTGCAGCCAGCAGGACCATCCACGCCCATCCGTGGTCCTGAGGCTTGGCAGTCCTGCGTCCTGCTGCTTCTCCTTGGGACATGATAGCTCCGTTCTCCTCTAAGCTTGCCTGCTGGGGAAGGGAGTGCAGCTACCATGCAACCCTCAGCCCAGTAAACAGGCCTTCAGGGAAGAGCTGATGATGTTCCTGAGGCTCAGAGCACCGGTGTGTCCCACACCTTTCCCAGCTGACACTCTTAACTTGCTCTGCATTTCTTCCAGCACCTCCCTTCCTTCTCGCTACAGGATCCTGGCACGAGATTGTTTAAGAAACCACTGCCTTCTCCTTTTATATTTCACAAGACTGTGACCACAGCCAGGTAGAGGACAGAACCACACCTCCTCTGAGATATGCATTGACTTTACCTAGTTCCGCCCTTATTTTCCTTTTCACCTGCTTTCATCATATGGAGTCCCCTTCCTGACAATTGCTAAGGTCACTCAGTCACCGTGCAGAGGAGGAAAAGCTGCAAATGCCAAGTAAAATAGAAACCCATAAAGGTTGCGTGTTATGGTAGAGCTCAGTGTGAACTTTTCAGGAAAACTACACCTACCTAAAAAGCGCTGGTGTGGTGAAAAAAAAACATTTTAAAAGCCATTAATTAATTAGAATCCAGTGATGGCAGATAGGCTTTTACTTCACCTCTCTAGATCTAGAACTGCCTCTGAGAGGTCCCAGTTTGGATTTCTCTGAAACTGACAGCACGAAACATATAGCAATAGCATTCCCCATCCTCTCCACATGAATAAACATGCATAAAATAATAATCTCTGGCAGCTGGATGAGCTCAGAAAAGGTGCCCATAAGGTCACTGCACAGCGCAATATTTACTTGGCACTCAGATAATGGTTTTTTCCCTAAAACAACAGCTGCATTTAGGTTTTGTGTGCAGCTTCAGAGATGAATAATAGTTTGATTTTGCTCATTATTTCAAATATGCCATGGTGGCAGAAAGTTAGTTTCGTACCTCAGGCTGAGACCAGAATTGGTGAAACGAAGGGCGGCGCCGCATGGCTGCGGCTCATCCCGTGTGCGCAGCCCGGTCAGCTCATGGCTCACAGTCAGACCCTTCTGCTTCGGTAGCGACTACAGGCTTTGATGAAGTCTTTTGCAATATTAACCTAGGCATGATTTCTGTAAACAGGGCTCTTATGCTGGCTGGCCCACAGCCAGAAAACTGAAAAAAAAAAAAAAAAGGCTGGGAGCAGAGGGGGCCCGTGGGAAGGGGCTCTGAAATGCAAATCACGGTGGTGGTGCTCAGCACACTTTAATCCTTTGTCCACTTTAGCTGGGCGCAGATAATGCAACTAATTCAAGTGCTTGTCTCTATGGTGTGAATTAGCTGGATGACAGCCTAAAACCTCTCCCCGGCAACAGCAAACCTGCAAAAAAAGGCAGAAGCACAACTCTTCTCTGTTCCCCGCTGCCCTGTCCAGCTTCTGAGTTTGTCCAGCAGATTCCTGGCTCCCTTCACATCTCCCTGGGTGCCTGCTTATGGGGGAGAACTCTCCAGTGGGGCTGCAGATCCCATGGCTTTCATCTACCTTCTGCCCCTGGTTGCAGGACACCTTTTCCCCTGGGCAGCCCGACAGTCGCTGCAAGGTCCCTGGGGACGTGCTGCCGGGTGCCACACGACCTCCTCGCTGCCTCTTGCCTGCACAAAGGTAAAGGAACAAGTTTTTTCCAGCTCTGGCTTAGCCGGCTGTGCCACACCGAGCAACAGCAGCACTGAAAAACCTCGGATTAACCCTTCCAAGGTATCCAGATAGGATGGACAGTATGAAAGTGGAAGTCTGGTGTGTGTTGCCTTGCTCCTGTGGGCTTGATGCTCTCAGGCAACCTGCTCCTCACGTTGAGCAATGAACGTGACAGGACTGGGACACCTGCGAAACACGGGCAGATTTTCACATGCACATGATCATCCCATATTAGTAGGGTTGGGAATAAGATTGGAGTTCACAGCAATAGCCACACCTGGGCGCCTACTGCAAACAGTGTGCTTTTGTTGGGAGCAGGTGAACAGTGCAAAGGTGCTTCTCTTTACCAGCTTGTGGAGCACTTGAATGCCTTGGGTGAGACACAGGGAACAACTGCCTATTTCAGTCTTTCTCTCCAGCCACTCTCTGGCAGTCACTGTCTGCCTTGGTAATCTAATTCTCTCCTGTTCACGTCTGAATGTTGTTTCTTCTTCCAGTGATCCCCAAGACATCAGCATTCAAACCTTGGATTTCCCTAGCTGTTGGGGAGCAGCCATGGTAGCTGTTGTTTATGGCAGCAGACCAGGAGCGTTCACACAGTGGCTCTCCCTTGTTCTTCTGTGCCTCAGTTTCCCTCAGCTCCAATGGGGGACAAACAGCTGCTGGCATGAGGGCTCCTGGCTGCTCTCTACAAGAACAGGGAGCCCTTTATGCCTAGAGACACAAGGGCCTGGAGCATTTATGTAGCTCACCTCAAAGGAAGAGGTTTATATTTCACAAATTCAGGTTTATGCTATGCAAATGATATTTATAGTCTTCAGCAAGAGCTTGTAGCTGGTGGCACCTCTGCAGGAAGATGAGCGCTTCTCTGGAGCCACTGAGGAGAGAGACTTAGCCACATGGTCCAGCAGGGAAGTCGGGAGTGTGGCTGGGGGGAGGCAGAACCACTGCCCAAAGCAATGGGGCTTGGAGGGGACTGGAGGGGCTTGGGGACTGGACAATGCCTGCAGCTTGAGAGCAGGAATGGGAATGGAGAAGAAAGTTTCTCACACCTTCCGGCTTTCGGGCTCAGCCGTGGCATGCACTGCACACATATTTTATGAATGTGTAAAATAAGCTTCATGTACAGAAGCAAGATGTTTACTGTAAACTGAGTGGGGTGGTAAACTGCTTTTTGGGGCCACTCACTGTTTGTTGAGGGTAGGAAAGCCAAGCAGTTGTCTTGGTAAATACCTTTATGAGTGACTTTTAAAGTACCTTTTCATCCTGATACTGGCTTACTTTGACATCCTCTCCCATGTAGCTTATATTATATCCCAGCTGACTTTTCGAAGGTCACCCAGTGAGGTGACAGCAGAGAATCCAGATTTAGCTCTGATTAAGGCATCAGCCCAAGTGGTGCAGCCTGGCCCAGCACTAGGGGCTTGTTTCTGCTGGATGTCACTTGTCAGCAGTTGGTTGCAGCCCTCAGGGGACAGGCTGTGCCTGGAGCATGGTGGAGGTGGCTGCAAGTCCTCTGCTCTCTCCCTGTCCTTACCAATACATTACAGCTTGGTAAACCAGCCCTGTGCTCAGGAGCCTCAGCAGCAGCTTTGGGGCTTAAAAACATGGTTTAGTGGTGGCTTTGGCAGTGCTGGATTAATGGTTGGACTCAAAAATCTTAAAGGTATATTCCAACCCAAATGGTTCTGTGATTCTTTGTGTCTGGAAACCAAAGTGCAAATACCTCAGAGCTTGCAAATCACATTTGAGAAAGACCAGTTGAATTTGTTCCAGAGATCCAGATTAGCAAATCCTCTGGCAGATTGATTCTTGCAGAAGAAATGTGGGGAGTTGTTTGGGTTTGGGTTTTGTTTTTTGTCTAAAGCAAGGGAAACGAAGTGAAATTTCAGCTATGGGATTGCAGTGCTTTGTGGCAGGGAGCAGTTCCTACTCCAGGTTTAGTCACAAATTAAACTCTTGTTCTGATCCAGCCCTGAAACTTAGACAGACCCAACAGAAACTGAGATGTCAGAGCACCTGAAAATGGGTTCCTGAGGCTGGGACAGGATCTGAACAACCCTGGCAAAACCCCTTCAGACCAGCTCTGCTAGTACTAAGAAAATGGTGCTGTGCCAAGGGTGGAGGAGGTGCTAGTTTATCCTGAATTTCCCAAGCAGTTCCCATAGCATCTCTTCCACATCCTCTCCCTGCAAAAGGGATCAGGGTCCTGTCTGCACTAATTGGTCTTGATTAGCCTGACCAGCCTCACCTGTGTCCTTCTCCCACACCTCCATCCTGTTTGTTCCCCAGTTGCATTTAAGTCCAGATCGTTGTATGGATTGTTTTTTGCTCAGTTTCATCACTGCTTTCTGCTCTCCTGGGTTGACTTTGGGTCTGCCTGGCTTCTTTGTGCTCATTAATTATTGATAATATGGGTAGAAGACCAGGTGAGAAATCCTCCTTTTGGGATTAGGTTTAATGGCCATTAGCCAGTGCTGGGAATAACACAGCTTAGCCTGGAGATGGGAAATGGGAGCTGAGGAGGCAGCTGGCACCAGAGCATGCACTGACAGCTCCCATTGGCCTGCAGGAGTTCAGCGAGATGTGGCTTGTCCCTGCTCTTTATCCCAGTGGTAGATCTCTGGCTGGTGGGTGACTGCAGATGGTTTGTGGGCATGCTGGCCCTTGCCCTCCTGACTGCCACCATCACCCCTTGTCCCCGGCTGTCCCAGAGCCTGTGTTTTGTGTAGGTGTGGTGCCAAGAAGGACAACACTCCCTGAGGCTATGGGGATCTGGAGATGAGTCTGAGTAAGACATTGCATAAACTCATGCTGAAGGTGGCTTTGGAAGTGGCTCTGGCTCATGCTGTGTGACACCCTGACCTGCCAGACTGCTCCAGCCTGCTCTGGGAGTGGACAGAGAGAGGGGCCAATGGTGGCATGGAGTATCTGAACAGATGGAGGTCCTTGCTAGGAACCTGGCTGAGGTTACTGAGGATATCTGGAAGCTGCTGGAACTTTTCTTCCAGCAATTGCCTGCATGTGGGAAGATGAGGAGGGGAGGATGTTCCTGGGAAAATGAGGCTTTTCAAGAAGTTACCTTGTCATTAGCTGCAGGAAAACTGCTGTAGGTGAGGATGTGGCAGAGGAAGGGGGAACTGGGATGTGATGCATCTGTGGGTACAGTCTAACCCTGCTGCTGGGCATCTCTTTCATGGGTTGACATTTTGAAGGTTCCCTCTAGCAAGCTTTTAATTATCATTCAAACAGGCTTTTATTAATAAGGAATAAGGGACTCAGTGGGAATAGGATCAAGAGAAGTGTTTCCTTGTGGCTGATTGCTGAATCTGTGGAGCAGGTGGAGGAGATTGTGGGGGGTTGAAAGTGTTCAGCCAGAAATTTTGGAGCATGATTTTTAGGAAGGCAGCTGGTTTTTGGGCTCCAGCTATTCAGCTTTGGCTCTTTAGCTCTCAGCAGATGCTCTGCCATACCATCCAGGCCCTGCTCAGATCTCCTGTCCAAGGAAGATGTCCTGCTCTGAAGAAGATACAGATGATGCTTAGTGGTCACAACAGGGTAGGAGACAAGATCCAGCAACTCAGTGCTAACACTGAGACTCTTCCTGCCCATTCCATCCCCCAGAGGGATGACAATGTTTAGTTTTATGATATCTGGAAAAGGAAAGGCAGGAACTCTTTAACCCAGTGGGAAGTGCAGGTCCCTGTGTGCCTTAGGGTCATATTGTCGGGGGGTATGGAAACAGCAAAATGTGGCCTTGAGCCTTTGTTTCATGAGCAAATCCCTTGTGGTTTGGCAAATATGACCCTCTCTTTCTTACTTTTTACATGTTTCTTTGTATTAAAATTTTATTTAAAAACACACTGGAACCTTAGGTTGAAGATGACCATTTATTAGGTGTTTCCTATCCCTTTACTGTCTAATCTGCCTGCTTTTCTAAGACATCTTGAACTCAGTGCCCAGGTTGAAGGCTTGTCTCCTTGCTTGGTTGCCCAAATGGTTTTCCTCATTTTTAGACACTGTCATTTGAATTCATCAGGATCACTGGTGCATGTTTTCCTGGCTGTGGTAAAGGAGCTGCTGCCCAGATGGCCCTGAGCTCAAGGATGTACTTGGTGACACACAGACCAGTGGAGTTCTCAACTCACTGATGAAACTTGAGGACTCTGTGCCCTTCAGACTGCTGATGGACTTGGGTCAGACTCTCCTCTGCTAAAGTCTGGGAAACACCTAGGAGGCCTCTAAAAGGAAAATATTACCAGAAGGTCAAGTGTCTTTTGAGATAAGCCTTTGCTCATCTGTTACACCGCAATCTCAAGGTAATTACAAGGGCATTGTGACAGTTTCTTTACTGTGTTTTGGAGTAACCAATGTGTTTCTCCAGCGTAGAAAGCAAGAGGGTATGTGGCAGTTATTTACCCATATGAAAGTTGTAAACTTTCAATAACTGCCTCAAAACCAAATCTAGGTGGAAGGACATGGCCAAGGTCCCTGTTTCCCAAACAAGTTAGTAAGCTGAGTTGAAAATACCTGCAGGCTTCCTGTCTGCAGACAGATCTGACTTGATTACTTTGTTCCGGGTGAGGGTGGGCGGGTAAGTGACGAATTGACCTTCGTCTGTGTGTGAGAGCCTGAGGCAGAGCAGAAAAGCTTGCGGAGAGGTTGTGCAAGATGCAGGTATGGCACCGCTGCGTTTCACCCTCCCACGTGTGGAGAGGGGGAATGCAGCCTCATTTTCCACTGCATTTTGCTGGAGCACCAGGCCAAGCAGTTGGATGCCGATAGGTGCCTGACACTGCTAAAACCCTTTCCTATCTTTAATGTCAATTGCTATTTCCTCTTTGTCCACAGACACGAGCAGGCAGGCCAGAAAAACAAATTAATTAATTGTGTTCCAGGCAAAACTGTCAGGGGCAAGGTGAGCTGCCAGCTGGGGTGACTAGTGGGAGTGTTGTGGGAAGGTGAGCACCAGCCCCAGGGAACCTGGTGGGCCCTGGACACAGCCTGGGGGACAAGAGGAAGCCTGAGCCTCTCTTTCCAGAGGAGGATGTAAAATTGCTCCTTTTATACGCTTTCCAATGCAGAAAAGTCTTATGAGGGGGTTTCCAAGTCTCTCTGCCACAGCTTAGTGCATACACTACCTACTGACTGGCAAATCTGTGATGTTTCATCACTCGTCTTTCCCCCAAGGACCTAGCAAAGCTGCCTTGAGAATTTTTTCCTCCTGGTTGTCTCTGGGGCTTGGAGGGACCAAATCCTGCTATGGACAGCTACAAAATCCCTTGGGTATTTTTGTGGTGGCATTCACCTCCTGCCTTGGTTGTGGCACAGCCACATAGACAGACTCGCTCACTCACAGGAGCTGCTTCTCCCTGGGGATGTGCCTTCACTGGGTATCCCACATCTTTTTGGGGCAACAGTGTTTGGAGGCAGCCTGGGGTGCTCTGATCAACCCAGACAAGAGTCAGGGCCATAACCCTCTGCTGAGGCCAGTTCTGCTGCAAAACATCCACTGTTTTCCTTCTGCTGCTGCAGCAGCTCTAGAGCAGCCTGGGTTTGGCAACAGGGAGAGCTGAGCTTTGGGCTTCTGGCACCAGCAGGACTGGCACATTAAGAGCTGGTGTGCAGGGTTTATTTTTATTTTGGATAAGTTAACACACCCTGCCAATCCCACACCTCTTATCACTTGGTAATGCTGAGGCATCACCTGTTTCCTGCAGCAAGTAAAGAAATTAATTTTTAAAGGAGTTAATGGGTTTCACAGCCTTGGATGGGAAGGTGAAGGATGGTGCAAAGACCTGGCAGCTCCAACTTGCAGTTTCTGTAGGAACCACTGAGTAATGCTTATGTCTTCTGCGTGGTGACATAGCATTGTGTTAGAGGAGCCACCTGCCTGGCAGACTTGGAGGTGGTTAAAGGTCCTGCACAAAGGCTTTTCCCACTTATGAAGCCTTATAGGACAGCCCTAAGGTGGGGTAGCAGGGAGATTATGGCTTTATGTAAATGCTGGCTCTAATCTGAATTTCTGTGGAGAAGCCCTCCCCGGTGAACAAATACGTGTGGTGTCAGTAGTGCCAGCCCTGCAGTTTCTGCCTCTGCCCAAGACTCTGCTAGTACTTGAAGTGTGGCTTTGTATGGGCAAATTCACTGGCAGTGCAGACCAGCAGTCAGGTCTGGGATAAAGAAATGGGTCAAGAAGTTTGAAAATACTGTCTTAAATCTTAAAGTCATTCTGTGTGGGGACTTGGCTCAGCCATGGTTTCTGGTGAGCTCCCTGTGTGGGGAGTCTCATTCTCTTCCACTGTGCTGGTGTTAAACTGTGGTTTGGGGATGTGTCAGCCCATCCCTGCTCTGTGGCTTTGAGGTCCTGTGGCAGTGAGGATGAAGATGGGCAGCCTTCACAGGAGGCAACAGTCACTTGTAATCGAGAGTAGGTTAATTCCATCCAAGACTTCCCATTCTTCACTTGCGTCTTTGCTCTTCCTTTTGACTGTGTTGGGCCTGAGTTGCCAATGTCGTCCAACTTCTGGCAGTGCCAAACCTGGAACAGTCAGACCCTTCCTCCATGTGGTCCAGTGTTGAGTAGGGGTTTAGCAAATGACAGCTAAAAAAAAAAATGCTCTTCCTGTTTCAGCTACTCACATTTACTGTTCATATTAGTGTTTTACTTGCTTGTGTTTATCAGTGGAAATTGTCAGCATAAATGTGGAATTTGAGATTATTTTATAGATGAAAATGTCAGAAACAAGCTTCAGTTGTATCTTTATCCCTGAAAGCAGCCTAGGAAGACTCCCGAATCTCATTAGATTCCCCTTTTGGTAAATGATTGTTAGAAGTGAATTGAAGCCAGACGCAAGTGTCAAATCTGCACATTTCTTCCCCCATAATGCAGCATCTGTGTGGTGCAGGCAAAGCAGCAGGCTGTAGACTGCTCTTCAAACTTTTCAAACCCATTTCAGAATCTTTATTGGAAAAAAAAATAATCACAGCATCTCAACTGTTATTCAAACACATTTAATAAACAAAGAGAAACAGTAGCAAAGGGCACTGACACGTGACAAACTGTACAAAACCTCCGGGTAGAAGCCAATGGCCCGGCTGCTCTGGCCCCTGCCCCACAGCCAACCAGGCCCCCTTTGCCTCAGCCCACTCAGTCACCCCTGAGAGTAATCAGTTTTTAAAAATGTGCAGAAACAAAGACACTTCAAGAGGTTATTTCCAGTCTTGCCATAATGGAACAATTTAGGCCACTGGGAAAGTTTTTTAAAAAACCAAAGTGTCATACGCTCCATTCCCAGGATTAATGCTTTAAAGTGAACTTTCCCAAGAGGCATAAGCACTCTTGGACAGCCAGTAGATCTACCCCTGCTCTTCTACTCTACTCACCACAACATGCTACACTTTTTTAGAGTGAATGGGACAAATCTCATCCTAATTCAGCACTAATTTTGACATAGTTGTGACTGAGTGAAAGGCAATGGAAGGAAAAGCCCTGTTTGAGCACAGAAGGGATGCAACTGGTGCATAATGCTGAGACCAGTCCTGTCTCAGGATAAAGCTGACTTGGCAGTCTGGGAAGGAGAAATCCTTCACTAGGAATGTACCTGCTCTAGATGGACTTCATGCCTGGTCCTAAATATCACACAAAAACTTGAGCATCCAGTACCAATGATTGGTTTTCTACCATAAACTTGTTCTGCTGAACTTCAAAGGACCCTGCAATGGAACCTACAGAGTCCATGGTCCCCTGGCACCTCCTCACTGCAAAAAGCAGCACGAAAGGGAAAATCAAGATGCAACTCTGATCTTTCTTGTGCTCATCAGTTAAGCAGCTGTGCCATTCACCTGCTAATGGTCACTTTTAGGCTCTCTGCAGCTCAGAGGGGAGAATGATGGCATCACTGCATCAGGCAACCCTCCAGTGGGCTTCACCACATCTGGCATTTTTGGTGACACAAAAAAGCCAGAAAGTGTTTGTTATTCTTATCTACTTGAGCTGTACTGGACAGAAAGCCTCCCTGTGCAGCCAGTGTTGCTCTGAGCTCCATGGTTTAACAAGGTGCTCAGCTGGCATCAGTGTGACAAACAGCCTGACCATTTCCTGTTGCCTTTAGTTTGGTATTTCTTGACCAGTTCCCAAAAACTCCCTCCTCTGAGGAAGGGGAATAAGACAAATGAGAGTGCTAAAGGGCTTTTCAGGCTGCTAACTTGCATACATGTGCTTTCTTAGCTGTGAGCAGAGACAGTGGCTGAGGCTACAGGACAGAGGGAGATCTGTACACATCACAGTGTTGTTCAGGCCCAGCCAAGGTGTGTAGTCTGATCACACCAACACCAGCTCACACCACATTATAAACAGGGCAGATGGAGGGAAGCAGAGCTGGGTTTTTCAGTGTGATGGAAAGCCAGCTGTGATTCAACAGCCTGTCACTGACACAATGTGAATTCAAAGACATTTGGCACAGTCTGTTGTTACCAGGACTAATCTAGCACAGACAATTAACCAGTCTGTCTTGAGAATGAGGCAAAGGCTCCACCGGAGGAGGTACACTGGCAAAGCAGGATGGAGGACAGGCAAGAGGATGTGCAGAAGGACTGGAGAGAGGCAGAGCACAGCGGTGCCACTCAGTGTCTTTGCTGCACATCTTGGTCGCTGAACTGGTTGCTGGACTGTTGGCAGGACCCTCTCAGCAACAAGTGGTTAAGATGGAAAACCTGCCTAATTCTGTGTCAAAACTTTCAGGAGAACATGGGTAGCTGAAGCCCTCCAGAAAGGAGCCCCCTCAGTCCTGGTGAGGAATTTTCTGGTAGCTTATTGAGAAACATCTGCTCTGAGCTTGTCAATGTCTGAATTCCAGCATCTTTGAAGCTTTGCTGTAATGTCAGTTTGGGACTTGACTGAAAATTACCCAAGTGCCGGGGCACTTGGGCTACAAAGAACAAAGCCAGGATGAAAGGGGAAAAACATGCAGCAAATTCCTATGAAATTCCATTTACCAGACTAGGAGGGACATGCCCTTGGATAGGGGTGGCACAGAATAACAGAGGGGAACCAGTGACTGCAGTTTGGCTAAGATTAAAATTTAAGAGAGGCACAAACAAACATTTTGCACATCCATCCAAGGCATTCCAAAAAAAAAAAAAAAAAAAAAAAAAAAAAAAAAAAAAAAAAAAAAAAAAAGGAAAGAAAAGTCACAAAAGTTGACACATCAATTTGGACAAGAAACATTACAATAGTTTGGCAACTTTTCACCAAACCCCCCACCCCAGCTCTGTGATGTCCCTCTGTAAATTTGAGGTGATCTCTTAAAGGTGGGGACACGAGAGGGCTGCAGTTACACTGCATGAAAATAGGGGATCTCCTCCCCACAGGATCTCGTGGGGTCAGACAAACCTACCTGCTTGGTACAGTACAAAAGAAATTCTGCCTGAAGCCCTCCCTGGTGAGAGGGAAGGAGACAGAGCCCACACTGCTGGAAACAAACAAGGCAAAGCTGAACTTGGCAGCAGCAAGTCCCTAAACCTTGTGACTTTGCACCAGGCTAAGATATGGCCATGGCAGGGTAGATGGAGGCGATGTCACCACTCTTCCTCTATGGAGAAGTGTAAAGGACAGGACTATCACTCTATCACTATTTTGGGTGAACACAGGCCTCTTTGTTTATGCATGCAAAGGGCTTCGGAAAATACCAGGAGCACACGTGTAATAGTGTTACCAGTAAGACCTGTGTCAGATGGACACACAACTCCCCCCCCCCTCAGATCTAAACTCAGCTCTTAGGAATTGAACAAGGAACAAATACAAAGCAAGGATGGAAAAGTTTGTGTGGGTTTTTTAGGAGTGGTTGTTTTGTTCCTCCTTTTGAAGCCCTGTTCTTCAGATCTGCGGGAGAATGGGGGAGCACCGCAAGGTCCCTGCACTTTTCTGGTGGCAGACCTGGGTGCAAGAAATGGCACAGCTCAAATATGGACCTTCCCACCCACAGCAGCCTGTGGAAGGTGGGTTTGATTACAAGGGCCTGAGGACCTGAGCAACCTCCACAAAGGCTCCGACTGGGAATCCGGCCCAGCCATTGTTGGAAAAATTCAATACAGCGCTGGCCAAGAAAATAAAACAAATACTTGTGGAAAGGACTATCCAACTGGAAGAGTCTTTTCCTTCCTCGGTTTCCAGGGTAAGAGAGAAGCCTTTGGTTATGACCAGAATTATTTGCCATTGGCAGGACAGGCTTGGCTTTGCTTTGCATTAGCTTGGTTATTGTACAAGGGCTGGGTTGCTCTGCGGAGAGATGCTCTGCCCAGCTGGACTGCCCTGTGACATCTGGGAGTTTAATGGAGTGGACACTTGAATTACATCCGGGATCCTCGCTCCTGAAGAATCTGAAACAGAAGAGACCTTCTATGAAAACCTCAGACAAGTTTAAATGCTAAAGTTCCTGTTCAGAGTCCTTGTTTTTCACAAAGAAAGGAAACACGGAGTAATGTGAGAGCAGTTTGCAGGCTTTTACACCACCACAACAACTGATAGGCTGGTTAAGGGTGAGTGAGCCCCTTCTCTAGAAATCCTGCTCAGCCGCTTGCCAGCAGGTAAAGATGTTGCCTTTTGTTTCTATTCTGAGGGAGAAAAAAAAAGTGGATTCATAGAACGGTTTGGTTTGGAAAGGACCTTAAAGCTTATCTTGTTGGACCCCACTGCCATGGGCAATGACACCTTCCCCTAGACCAGGCTGCTCAGAGCCCCATCCAACCCGGCACTGAACACTTCCAGGGATAGGGAGGATTGAAAGAGAATAAAAATCTTGTTACTCCCTGCAACATCCTTCAACCACAAAACTAGACTAACCTCAAAGGTCCTTGCTACTCTCTTCTCTCTCTTCAAGTTATTCCTTCCTTCAGCATTTTGGTCTTAATTTGAAGTGCACAAAGAACGTTAGCTCTTGTCCTACAGTAAATCATGAAATCTTCCAAGAGGGGATGATAGAGAAGGCAGTGGGAAAGCTGATCCACAGAACTACTGCTGCACCTTGGTGCAGGAAAGGTTTTTCTTTCTAGGGGAATTCAAATTGATACGATCTGAGCAGGTGCCTTACCTTGGCCTTCTCACTTGGCTCCTTGACAATGCCATTGGTAGAATTGTTGAGCTCCCTGGACACAACACAGAGGAATTCTGCCTGGTCTTCGTTTCCGTAGTTATAGGAAGATCCAATGCTGATCAGCTGTACAACAGGAGACAGTCAAGGTAACTATCAACAAGTCTTGATCTTATTCCTCCAGTTGCTGCGAGATAGGACTGTCCCGGGAGATCTGTTCTGGACCAACAGTCTCCTACAGCCTCCTCTGTGTGTGTGTGTAAGGCAGGGCCGCGTCAGAGCTCCACAGCTCTCTAGTGGCACCTGGAGCCCCGGGAAGGAATTTCAGCTTGAAACTAATGCTGAACACAGCATTAGAACCTAGCCCAGTTTCTGAGGGTGGAAAAAGGGAAAACAGATTGTGCAATATATAATATGCAGTTCACTCAAACGTGGGCAGGCATTGCAAATTGCCTGGTCCTTGCTGAACTCAGCCCTTAACCTGCCTTGTGACTGATGTGGAAACGGGAATTCTTTACCCCAGGCAGATGTTGGATTAACTGGGGACATGTGGCAAACAGACACCATCCTTTATGTGGATGCTGCCAAGATGGAGTCTGGTATCTGTGTAAACGGGATTATATTCTATTACTGTTGTGCTGAGGGGATCTGGACTCAATCCAAGAAATCCCATCTGTCTCATTCATCATTATTACATTAAAAGGACATCCTGGAGTGCAGAGCTAATTTGTCATTTACAACTCAGTTCTGCTTTCCAGAAAATAAATCCAAGTCATCTGAAGAAAGCATTGTGACTCTTACCAACTGTTTCCTGTATCCAGGAAACTTTAATGTGCAGCATGCACCTTAACTTCCATATCCAAATACATTTTAGAAGAGCCAGCTCTATATTTATAGATTTGAAAAGTAAGATTAGGAAAGATCTAAGGGTGCAGATTCCCATGAAAGGCACTGCCTGTAGCCTCAAGGTTTTGAAGGTGTAGGTACAGATGTGTGAACGGCAGATTCTGTAAACTATTGGAGAGCAAAACCTGGGTGCTGGAGAACTGCATTTCCATGGAACAGTGAGTGGTCTTTGGTCACAAGATTTCACTATTTCCTCACAGGGGCAGGTTTTTGGCTGCCTTTCCACTCTGAGACAGTTTTCAGGCAGTACAGAACAGATCCATAGGAACAACTGATGGGAAGTGCTGTTCCTGATCCTCTGCTTCACTTCATGTCAGCGCATTTTCCACAGCATCCACTTGTACTGAAGCTGGGCTAAATGGGAAGACACTGCTGCAATCCATAGAGCCTGTTCTGTAGTTTCTTAATATAACATAACACACAGGTCAGCTGGCTCTAGTCTTCCCTCCTCAAAAATAAGAGAACTGTGTTTGATTCCAGAAACCAAACCTGGAACTAATGTCATATGCAACTGTAGTGACACCCAGCCCTGGAACCAGCTGCATTACAAAGACATTGGCAGGAAGTTCTCACGTCACTCAGTGCCTCTTTAGCAAATGCAGCAGTCATGGCTTTGAGGTTCCAAGAAAGTTGTGCTGTGTTTTTTCGTGGCTCTGGTGATTTTCCTGGATAAAACTATTATAGCGTGGCCTGGTGTATGTGATGAAATGCAGGAGAAGGGAAGAACTGCTCTGGGATTTGACAAGGAGACAAGAAATCCTGAGAGAAAATTAAATCTCTCTGGCAGCTTGAGTGACTTCTGCTCTCCCCTGTCAGAAACTGGACACAAGTGGATTGCTGCTCAGGTCAGACTGCTTATTCAGAAGAGCAGAGCAGTGTGAAGTGCAACTCAACAGACAGCTCCGCTTATTCCATATCCAGTTTTCAAAGGAATTCTGCCATTCTTTGGTAATGGTACCTGTTCAAATTTCCATCCGTCGGACATGGTGGACACCATCTGTGTGAGCTCTTCCTCTTGGCACTGCAGCACTCTGTACACGTGTTTCACAGGTCCCTGGAGCACAGAGAACAATTGTTGTAGTTTAGTAATTGCTTTACTAGTATCACTCTAGAAAATCAGTAAGGCGTTCCTGCTCTTGTCTTAGGAAGTCAGAGCCCCACAGGCTTTCTTATCCCACTGATTCCAAAAGAGAACCATATGCCTGGCACTCATCTCTTAAAAGCTTTCTAGTTGTCTAAGCTACGGTGAAAGCAAGACTTCTTTAGCTTTCACAGCCATTTGCTGCTTTTTGAAAGTGTTTCTGAAATTCGATCTACTGGGTGTGCTGATATCAGCTGAGCATCAACGGGAAAAATGTCACAGAGAAAAAGAAGGGAAGAAATGGTTTAGAAAAGGAAGAGTTTGAGCTGTTCTTTACCACAGCAGTATGTTTTGCTTTATAACCACACATTTCTCCTCCTGGCCCCTCTCCTGTAAGTGTCCCTTGCCTTTCCCTACTGTGCTGAGATGACTCAGTGGTCTGGGCTTTACAAAGCCACACTGGAGACTCTTTGCTAGCCATGTCCTGCATCCACCTAACAGCATTTATTCCCCTGTTACTGCTGAACCAAAGAAGTGCTACTGCAAGGGCCTGCAGCCCTGCTTGTCCTCCTGTGCCACAGAAGTGGCTCTGTCACCCAGAGGTGCATTACTTGAGAGGTTCTGTTCTCGTTGTCCCGTATCCGCTCCTTCACCAGCCGCACAAGGGACGCGATGTTGTAAAACTCAGCCTCTTCCAGCACCCCTGAAAGCACAAATTCTGTTACTTTGCACAGGGTAGAATGAAGATGATTCTGTCACAAGGATGCAACACCTGCTCCTGACTCCAAATCTAGCCCAAATGTCAGAATCCCAAATGTGACACCCACCTCCTGCTCCCAGGCTAGGAGAAAATGCCTGACTAGCTGTCACCTCCTTTTGTGACTTAAGAGGATCTTTAAGAAAGCTTATTCCCCTGTCCCTGGGATTATCAGAAGTCTCATGGTACAATGCCTACTTCTTCACCCAACCCCATCAAGGGGAAAGTCCTCAGAGCTGCCTGTTTTGGAGAGAACCATGGTCTGTGAGGGGCAGATGGGCTGTGACAGACCTTGGGCTCAGTAGCACAGTGCCAGGGTGTGCCGTGAGCCGCAGCCTCTGCTTTCAGAAAGACACAGAATCTGATGACTTAATCCCTGCTAATGAGCAATTAACAGTACTAACAGCACTCCTGGGAAACTTGCTCACACCCTCACACCAGTCCGTGGTGAGGGCTCCAGGATGTGCTATCAGACAGCACTTCCAGCCTTGCCTGGTATTTTTCTCTCACCTTCCTCTGCGAGCTCCTTGTTTATGATGAGCTTCCCGTGCCGGAGGTAGTTCAGTATCGGACCAAAGTACGTGGGGTCTCTGTCAATGAGATAGGCCCCTGTCTCATCCTGAGAACAAAACAGGGACAGCTCAGTGGTACCAGGAAAAAATAATTTCAATCTAACACAATAAATTGAACAGTTTCTCTTTGAGAACCTGGATTCATTTGCCTGTGGAAGGTATACAAATGATGCTACATTTAAACTATTTTTTTCCTTCAGTATCTGATCTAGAAACATTGCAGTGCAGTAATGCTGGTGGATGCCTTACATGAAGCACTTGTACACACAGTTTATGGACCTGGAGAAAAAAGCTGGGCTTAGGAGGGTTTTTTTTCACTGCAGTAAGAACCAAAACCTGGCAATTGTGTTCTGGCTAAGCCTGTTCTCCAGACTAGGAGGCTCTGGGGGAAAATGGGATCTTCAGTTCTAGCTAAGGGCACCTAACAGCCAAAACAGTTCAATTTTTTTTCCCTTTCCACTACTGCAAACACACATTGCAATACTCCAGCCATGTGTCCAGCAATACAACAACTATTGGCATTAAATAACCAACAACTGACAGCCAAAAGCATCACTTGAGCAGCTCTGAAGCATTGACAAGCCCTCTGCAGAACTCTCACATCTCTCTCTCAATGACTTCAAAGCATTGTTTCTCCTGCCAATCTACTCTAAAGCAATAAGAAACTGTGCAAACCCACTCTGAAATATCTCCTCTCCTCACTGATGCTGCTGGCTGATATTTCGATCACAACCAGGATTTATCTTGTGATTAAACTCTGAATGGTGCAGCAACAGACTCGACTAATTTTGGCTGACCTACTCACAACATATTTACAACACCTTGTGCAGCTGATCCTATGGAAAATCCGCAATTGCAAGAATAATTGTTTGCAAAATCCTTACAATAAACTGCAGTGACTTCAAAACTGTCCAACCACGCAAGGAATCTGCACCATGATCTTTTATGAGAATGAAATGAATTCTATTAGAAAACCAAAACAACAACAAACATGCTCAGCGTGAGAAATTGCAACATTCCTGTTTCTAGGAGTTTCCTTCCCTGCTGTAACTACTGTGGGAAGGTGGGTAGCTCCTTGAGCGTAGTCCATGGGAGGTGGAGGCATCAGAACCAGTGGCATCTGAGTGTCGCAGGCACGAGGGCAGAACCAAGTCCCGTTCCTGGGGACGCCGCCACCTCCCTGACCGCAGGACACGAGGGACAAGCCGACGATGTGTCGGAGGGCCGTGCCCCAAACCCGTGGGAGATCGGCCCATCCACAGCCCGGGGCCGCACTGGAGGCTCGGGGACAGCGGCAGCGGGGGGTCTGGGCCCCCTGGTGACAGCGGCTGCCGTGGCGGCTCAGGGAGGGGCTGTCCCGGTGTGTGTGTGGGGGGGTCCCGGCTCCGCCGCGGCCTCACCTTGTCGGAGCCGAGCTCGGGCCCGTCCTGGCAGCAAAGACGGCACAGGAAGGACTTGGGCTCCCGGCACAGCGTCTGTCGGGTGCTCACGAAGTACGTGCCGCCCACGTTCAGCCGCACCCACTTGGAGGCGGCGGCGGGCGGGGACAGCGCCCCGGCGGACCCCGCCGCCGCTCCTGCCGCGCGGGGGCTGGGCGGTCCCGGTGCCCCCCCGGGGCCCGGGCTGGGTGTGCGGCCCCTCGGCGGCCCCTCGGCCATAGCGGAGCCTCAACGCCCGCCCGCCGCCATCGCCGCCCGCGCCGCTTCCGCCCCGCGCCGCTTCCGGGGATGATGAATTCCGGTGAAGCTGCATTCTGATTGGGTGACGGGAGCTGAGGGGGCGGTACCTCCGGCGGCGGGGTCTGCGGTGTCGGTCAGTGAAGGTGAGAGCGGGGCCGGGAAGGGGGAGCGGGGCCGAGGGGCGGGAGGGGCTCCGGGAAAGGGGGGCCGGGGACGGGACCGGCATCTGGAATCCCGGGGCTGGAAGGCAGGAGCAGGCTGGGGACGTCCTCAGTGTTGGGAGGCTGGGGGGAGAGGACGGGGCCAGCGTGAGGTCGCGGCGGGGCTCAGGAGCGGCCCCACATTCTCTCTGTATCCCGATCCCCCCGTGTCCCCGTTCCGTGACCCGATCCCTGTCCTCGTCCCCCGTGTCCCGCCCCATCCCGCTCCCTCGGTGCCGCGTTCCCGACCGGAGCCGCCCTCCCCCGCCCGGGTCCCCGCCGGCGCTGTGACCCACCGGTGTCTCCCGGGCCAGGCGGCGCCATGGCGGGACGCAGAGCTGCCCTTAAGGCCGTGGACTGGGCGGCCTTCGCCGAGCGAGTGCCCCCGAACCAGCGAGCCATGTTCAACGCGTTGAAGACCCGCAACGATGCGCTGACGGCCCGGTGAGTGCCCGCCCCGCTCCGGTGGGGCCCGCTCAGCCCTCGCCCAACCACCCAGCTCTGAGTGCTGGTGGCTGTCACTGTCTGCGGTCCCGCAGGAGTGTCCTCGCAGGTATTAAAGCAGGTCACCTTGAGGCAGCTGGTGGCTTTTTTTGGCAAATCACCTTTAGTTAATCTTCCCCAGAGTAAACCCATAGCTGCAGTTCTGTGAACGCACTTTGCTTTGGCACAAGTTTGTCATTGTTAAATGCTTTACAAATTCATGTGCGGTTCTCAAATCCTTCAGCATCCTCTGTCTGATACAAGTGCTGGCTGTTGCAGGGAATGTTGCTGATTGCCTCTGGCTCAGTGTTGTGAAAGAGCCTCATCCTTCCTTAAGGGCTGAGTGAAGAGGGGCAGAGCTGCAGGCTGAGCTCTGCCTGTCTGTCCAGAGGAGCCTGTTCCAAGGGCAGAGGGATTTGCAGAAATGGCTTGTTTCAAATCTGAAAACACCTAAACTGAACATAGCAGGCTGTGCTGACGCTCAGGTTGCTGCTCACGTCTGCTCTACTCCCACCCCTCAGGCTGGCTGCGCTGCCAGAGAAGCCCCCGGCCATCGACTGGGCTTTCTACAAAGCCAATATTGCCAAAGCTGGAATGGTGGATGAGTTCCAGAAGAAGGTCAGTGTCCTTGCCAGCTGGGTGTTGCTCTTTGGAGTTTAATTGGGGAATTGAGAGGAAAACACCAGGATTGGCAGAGGAGGTTGGTTGTGTCACTATGGAAATTTGCCTCCCAAGACTGGAGGCACGTGCTGAGCTCAGATGGGTCTGGGAGCTTTGTGCTGGGGGCAATAACTCTGTGATAGAGTAAGTCTGTGGTGTTGGACCTTCGAGCTTCCTTACGGTGCTGTGAGAAACAGGTGGTGGTGTGTGTCCTGGGGCTGGTGGGCAGAACAGAGGAGATGGCTGGAAGCTCCTGGGTGAGCAAGTGCTGCTTGGGAGGGACGGGGACAGCTGCACTGATCACTTTTAACTCATTAACTTATACAGTTGTGAGCAAGTCCTAGGAAGAAAGGAGGGAATGCTTCCCTGCTGCTAGGGAAGATGACCTAGATGTGAGGGATTGTTTCAGTCAAACGAACCTTATAAAAATTTGTCTTTCAATTTACAGTTCAGTGCACTAAAGGTTCCTGAGCCAGTGGATACACAAACTGCCAAGATTGATGCCCAGGAGAAGGAAGCTGTAAGTGAACTATTCCCTACTGCTGGGGTTGTCTCTGTGGGGATTGGAAGGGGTGAGAGGGAGGGTATGTTCCAGATGTGCCCCTGCAGGGGCAGGGCAGCCTGAGCCAGGGCACAGCTCTGCCCTTCACACACATCCCTGGCTTTCTTAGCAAGGGGATCCCTGCACAGGGGAGGGTTTGGCTGTTTGGGATCTGCTGGACATTCCATCAGTTCCCCAGTGTAACGATGGATTTTAATGCCAACTGAAAGCATGGTGGGTGTGTGTGTGTGCAGGTTTGCTCTGGGTGAGTGTCTTTATCATGACCACACTCCCCACGTTCTCTGCTCTCCCCAGGCCAAGAGCACTGCTGAGTACATCCAGGCTTCCAAAGCCCGCATCGCCCAGTACGAGCAGCAGGTGAGGCTGGACTTTGCTTAGAGAATATCCTCTGCACCCCACACTGACACACCCCTTGTTCTCCTGGGTGTGCTTTGCTCCTTCCTGCTCACCACTGACTTGTGATGTGTCTGTCCCTGCTTCCACAGCTCCAGAAGCTCAAGAGCATGATTCCCTTTGAACAGATGACGTTTGAAGACTTATATGAAGCCTTCCCTGAAACCAAACTGAACAAGGAGAAATATCCATACTGGCCCCACAAGCCAGTTGCTGATCTGTAAACTGGTCAGGGAGCAGTTTAATGACTGTCAGACTCCATGATCTCATGAATAAAGAGCTTTCTCTATCTGTGGCTTAGATCTTGGGCATGAGTTCTGAGTAATGCGGAGCAATACAGTAACTTGCAAACATTCCACTTTTCCTGGATTTTGTTTTTTACCCATGAGCTTGTTTTGGTAGCAAGGACCCTGTCCAGCTGATCAAACTGAGCCCTGAGAAATGCAAATAAACCTCCTGTCCCTCTCTATAACCACAAAGTGCAGGGAATGGAGTTCCCCTGCCCTTGCAGCAGACACTTGCTCAGAAGTTTAACATGTGTAGCCCTTTGAGATGCTGGAGTGCATCTGGCAGTGATTTGTTTATGTCTGGAGTGTCTCAGGACTTCTACAGATACAGGTCTGGGGCTGTTTTCTGGGCTGATTGTGATTGGGAGAAACCAATTGCAAAAGGAGTTGAAGGAGTGTTGAGATGCACATTAAAAATTGGTTTTTTAGTTGTTTTTTAAAACATTTAATCCTGGTGCTCCTTTTCTCTCTGCCCTGGATTTCTGAATGCTGCTGATCTCACTGGAACTCACAGAAACAACAGCAAAGACTTGTATTGTTTTATTTAATAATCTGAGATGGAATTCTTAAACACTTCCCTCAAGATAGAAACTTCTCTAAGAAAAGGCAATCAACTCCCTTTCCTCTTGGTCGTGTTTGGGGTCAGAATTAGGTAGAATGAAGGTGTTAGCCCCACATTTTACAACAATACTCTAGTAGCCCACAGAATACTTCAAGAACATCTGTAATTCCACTGAACCAGAGTACAAAGCACCACACATGCAGATCTCTGGTCCTGTGGCTTTGGATTTTAATCAGGTTTATTTTATTCAGGCAACTGAACAGCAGTTCTGTTAATTGAGCAGGAACAAATTACAGCAGGGGGTCAGAAGCAACACAGTAGAGAACGACTGAGCTGGCAGTGGGCAGAACTGGTCTTCAGCTGCTCCATTTTACAGAAATCACGGTAAAAAAGAACAGGGACAGGAAGAGGTGGCTGTAGAGAAGCACCTTCTCCAGAACTGGCAGAAAGTGGCCCAGCTCATGCAGCTGCCAGAGGCGCCGGGTTTGCTGCCCTTGTCCCTGGGCCGCCTTGGGACGGTGCAGCAGTTGGGGATCCCCCTGGGCCGGGTTCCCCGAGGGTCTCTTGGGCAGCTCGTGTGGGTCTGCAGGGAGCAAAGGGCAGTGTCAGCACAGCGGGGCCACCGTGGCTCACACTGCCTGGGGCACGGTTTGCCCTGAGGAAACCCACCCTGGCTCCAACAAATGTGCAGGAAAATGCCCCAGGCCTCCTCTGTTAAAGGTGTTACGGGTTGTTTTACCTTGCTGGAAGCTTCTGAGGACCTTGTCCAAGCGCTGGGATTTGCGCTGCTGGTACAACAGGAAGAAGGTGTCTAACACAGCCATGATCATGAGCAGGAAGGTGCCCAGGAAAAACAACACTGCAGAACAACAGGAAAACAGAAAGCTCTGGTTAACTGGCATCTTCTTATGTTCCATTGCCTGGTGGGGAATAGGGAAAGTCTGACTGCAGCAAGCTAATCAAGCTTAGCTGCTCATGACTTAAGTGATCATGAACATGTCTATAAACACCAAAAGACCTTCCTTAGGGCTGCTACTTGGATGAAAATCAGGGTTTATTCGATAAAGGTGGGTACCTATTACGGGTGGTTTGTTGGAGGAGGTTGGGAGGCTGTTGTTGAGAATCACAGCCAGCATGGAGCTGCCGAGGATGATGGCAATCTGGAAGTTGATTTTCTCCTCAAGAGAACTGGGTCCAAACAACACAGCCATGTCCAGCAAGTACAGGGCACACGTTGGGAGGATCAGGTTCAGAACATAGAGAGTGGGTCGTCTCTTCATGGAAATCTGTTGAGGAAGATGGGCAAAACTTGATGAGCAGGAAATGATTCAATGTGTTGGCAAATGCTGGTCGCCTAATGTAAAAAATAGTCTTGTTTTATACTGGGTTTTTTTGGTGCCAAATCAGTGCAATATAATATGGAAGTCCCACCATACCGTATAGGTGACCACAGAGAATCCTTTGTCGTCCATCATTTCCGTGAATTCAGTGATGCTCAGGTTGGTGAACTTCCATTCTCCATCAGTTAGGATCAAACTCTTGGTGTCTTTCATGATCTCAGCTGGTGTCCGTCTCGTCTTCATGACAAAGTCTGTTACTGCTTGGGCAGGAGGCAGAGGGAGGGAAGTTGAAGAATTTAAGAATTTCTTAGAGGTCAGTCATTCCTCTCCCTTTCCCACCCAACTGAGGGTGTGTGCAGACAGGGAGGGGGAAGGTGTCATGCTCGGGTTTCTCAGCTCATGAGGGAGAAATTAAGGTGTCTGTGAAGACATTTGGGTGGACCTCTGGAAATGCAGATCAGAGGGGAATTATTTGGGGAATTAGGGCTGTTGTCATTTGTGGATGGGACTGGGAAGATTTTGCGTCACCTTTGCTCATATTTCAGCCTTTCCTGTTGGGATGAACTCTAGCTGCAGTTTGAATCCCTGAAACTGTCCTTTTAATGGCTGGATTTGATGCCCTTGGAAATCTTTTCCAGCCTTTGGATCCTATGATTAATTTCCTCCCATCTCCATGGCTTTCACATGTGTTTAAAGATAACTCCTGCAAAATTCTCTGCGGACAAGTAGCAGTTTTGCAAGAAGCCTCCTAGTCTTGGGTCTCTTGGTGCGTAGGAACCAGTCATGGAAGGGGCTTGCCACAAAACATCCAGATTGTTCCAGAGATGTTCCTTGGAAATGTGCCAGGACAGAATTGCAGCATTTTAACTCATTTCCCCCGGTCTCATATGACCTCAACCCCACTGTGACCGTGTGGTGCTGCTCAGGAGCTCGGGAGTTACCAGAGCCCACCTCGTCTAGTCCTTCTCCAAATTCAGCCCAGAGGTGGTAAAGTTCAGCCTGCAGCTGTACCTGGGTAGAGGAATGAAGCTATGCTCAAGTTGCACGTCTGGGTGTCGAAGGGGAACTTGAGGATTTTCAAACTGCACGTCAGGGTGACCTGGAAGGGCCGGGTGGAGTTGAAGATGCCGTTGTGCATGAGGACCATGTAATTCAGCTCCGGGTTTTGCCCGTTCACTCTGGAGGGAGCAGACGGGGAGAT
The DNA here is from genome assembly GCA_013398615.1 of Brachypodius melanocephalos. NCBI lineage: Eukaryota > Metazoa > Chordata > Aves > Passeriformes > Pycnonotidae > Brachypodius > Brachypodius melanocephalos. The sequence goes on from VZSR01003022.1 coordinate 4,895,594, forward strand.
CAACTGAGCCCGAGATGTTGCCTGTGCCTCAGTCCCAATAACACCCTGTTAACACCCTGTGAACACCCTGTTGGGTGGCTCTGAGCCATCACACAGCCATGGGATCAGCAGGAGAAGAAACCAGGGCTGGGAGGAGGGCTCATAAGCCTTTTGGGACCAAGGTTTGCTGTAGCTCTGCACCTCTGCACCTCCTGCCTCTCTGCCCTCTGCTTTCTGCCCTCACCAGGGCAGGGGCTCATTCCTGGCTCTGCCTCTCACTCTTTTCTCCCTCTGGAGAGCTGGTGGATGTCCCCATCCCTCTGTCAGACCCTCAGTGCTCTGTCCTGTATTTTTTCACACACTACTAAAGGTCACTTTATTCCACAGCAGTGCTGGTTTCTGCTGCTTCCTCGGCTTTAGCTACAGCCCAGACAGGATATTTCAGGAACTGTTACAGTATTACAGAGCCACTAAGTGCTTTGTATAAACTGTGGTCACCATCAATCTAAATTGGGAGGCTCTCTATTACAAAGAGCTCAAGGGAACAACTTTTAACCATCTGAGTTTATCCCATTTCCTATAATATAACCAAGAGTTTGCATCCATTGTATTTCTGTTAAGCCAGTGGATAAAAATGAAAGGGGAACCTACCGCTCTAAGATGAAGATGGGGGGCGACCAATATGTATCCATGGGCAGAACAATTTCAGAAATATTACAGAAATCCCGTGGGTCCCAGGTTGCAAAAGGGTTTTGCCATTCCTGAGGGAAGAAGTTGCAGGAGAGAGATGAGCTCTAGGCTGGGCACCAGACTTTGTGCTGGGCATCAGGAGAGAAATGCTCTTGAGGGACCTACCAGGTTCAGGACGATGTAAAAACTGACTGTCTGGAGCTTTTCCACCTGGAGAAACAAAGATATTTAGCTGATTTTCTTAGATATATGCAATGCAGAAGCTCTTCCCTGAGCGCAGGCTGCAGTATTTAGACTTGGGAGGAGAGCTTGTGGCTCTTGATCCTATGGCTGAAGAATGGGAGCTCACGGTCCAATGGTTAGGAAAAATAATAGATTATTGTTAACATTTCCATGGCAGTGTCCTGCAAATGCATTGCTCAGTTCAGGCACTCTGCAGAGTTTTTGCAGCGTCCTACAAAGCAGGCTCATCTGGGTGTGACTTCTGGAAGTGGGAGAAAATACACCAGATCTTCCAAAAGTGCTTTCCAACAGCAGAAAGCTGAAGTGGAAGGGGCTAATTCTCACCCCTGTGGACTTGCTGTAAGAAGACCCAACCCTGGCCTAGTAATAGCCCAGTTTCCTGTTGTAAAGACTCATTTTGGGTCCTTACCACAGAGAGAATTGCCACCAGAAAGAAATCCATCTTCACTTCCACAGGCTCCATCAGGTTTATCTTGGGCAGAATGTACGTGTGCAGCTTGTCATGAGAGGAGATGTTCAGGTAGTCAACAATGTCATAGTAGGTGCAGAGGTACTTTGGAGCAGCCCCTGCTGGAAAGAGAATACCACTTGAAACACAAAAACATCAGACAAGACCTCAACCTGTCAGAGATGTATCAAAAGAGAAAGGTTGTGGAGTGGTGGATGTGAAAAACATTGTTAACACAGAAAAATCCCTTCTCACACACATGAGAACAGAATTCCTTGAAGATTTTCTATCCCCTTACACTTACCTGTCCCAAGAGAAAAGGTGAGGATGGCTACAAAAACTCCCTGCATCATCTGCTGCTTCCAAAGAGGGAGGAGAATGGTACCGTGTGTCTTATGAACTGGTTCAGGACACGTCATTTGTTATGTGGAAGTTGATTTGGTATTTATTAATGAGGGATGGATTTTTGTAAACAGACATTTTATCTCTTAGAAGGAAGATTTTGCTAATGGTTTGATGCACTCAGCTGGCTCCTGGGAGTAGCCTTTAGTTGTGGTCAAGGAAAAATAAGGTCATTAAAAAAAAATCCAACAATTTGAGGGAGAAGAAAAGAATGGGCCCATCCCCGCAAAGAAAAGGCAAAGAGCCAGAACTACTCGGTAGCAAATTTAGTGTCATTTACAGGGCTGAGAGTTTGCTGCAACCCCATTGAAATGGATCAGGAATTAGTGCCTGTGTGACTGAGGGCTATGGGGGAGGGTGCTCTCCTTTGAGCCCCATCCTGCTCCCCAGCAGACCACATCGTGCCTTCATTTCCCACGGAGCCTTCCATGCACCCATGGATTTCCTGGTTCTGCCTCCCTGCTGATCTCCCATGCTCTTTATATTCTTTCCTGAATCCTCACAGTTAAGATGAAAGGCTCAGAGACTCCTGGGGTTTTTATCTGTCTATGTTTTCCTCTGCTGCTCTCCTCTCAGTCTCTGCCTTTTTTTTCTGCTGTCATCCCAGTGATCCTTGTCGGTCCCTTCCAACTCAGGATATTCCACGATTCTGTGATTCTGTGAATGGCTCCAGGGCAGCAATTGCAGTCAGCAAATCCCACACTTGACTCCCCCTCCGGCAGCAGAATTCCCCATGGCAGCGGATGGTCCTTCCCCAGCCATGTCCCCTGCTATCCCCTCTGTCCCCCACGGATGCCCCTGCCGCACTGCCATGCCCCGCGTCCCCTGAGGAATTCCACGTCCCCCACGCATGCCCGTGTCCTCACGGACCCTCGTGTCTCCTGCCATCCGCTCAAGTCTCCCACGGACCTCCGTGTTCCCCACAGAGACCCCCGTGTCCCCCGCGGCCCCCCGTGTCCCCCGTGTCCCCGGCGGGGCCGCTGCCCGGAGCTCCGGAGGTGCCCGGGAGGGGCGCGGGGGTGATGCCGGGGGTTGGCAGCATCGCTGGGGGGCTGAAGTGCAACGACCGCGTGGCCTAATGGATAAGGCGTCTGACTTCGGATCAGAAGATTGAGGGTTCGAGTCCCTTCGTGGTCGGCCTTTTTACCTCGTTCCCCCCACTTTTAAATCATCTTTTCCCGTTTCCCCCCTCGCATCCCTGTCCCTCCGGGGGGTGCAGGCGAAACGCGAGTCCCGGCTGGGTCTCGGCGCTGCCGGTGCGGCCCCGCCCCAGCCCCGGGGGTGGCCTCGTCCCGCGGGTGGTCCCGGGACCCCCCCGCAGCGCGGGGTCGGGGGGGTTGTCGGGGGCCGGGGCGCGCGCCCTGCGCAGCCCCAGTGGCCTAATGGATAAGGCACTGGCCTCCTAAGCCAGGGATTGTGGGTTCGAGTCCCATCTGGGGTGAGCTCTCCGTTTTGCCTCTGCCAGCCCCGTTTCCATGCTCTTTCTCCCCGTTTCAGTGGCGCCGGGCCGCCGCCTCCTCCTGTCCCTGCGGCCGCTGGCTATGGCTGCTTGGTGGGAAGACATTCCCCAGCCCGGTGAGAGATGCCAGGCTGATGCTCGGGGAGATCCCAGAGGTGCGGTTGGATCAGCGCCCTGGCCAAGCACGGCACTGGATACGGAGCCTTATGCAGGGAAACACCAACGAGGGAGGTCGAGGTGGTCCATGATGTGTTTTGGGATAGCGAGGTCCCCATGGCAGCTCCAGTCTCTCTTCATGTGCCAAGAGCTGCCGCTGATGGGATGATGTGACTATCAGCTCCCGGCCAGTGGTCCCTGTTTAGATTTCATGGGAAAGGGAAACAGCGAGAAGCAGTTACAAAGTGCCCCAGGCTTGGGTGCAAAGGTGGATGTTTTGTCCACCAAGTTGTGTGATCCCAGAGCTCAGGTGAGGCTATGATCGAAGGGATAACAACCAGCTTTGCTTTGGGACCTGTGGATGAGAAGAGAGGTGCTAATGAAAGACTGATTTTTGGAGGGATGTTAGCGAAAGGATGGCTCTGGCCAGGTCATGGACATCCTTCAAGGTGTCCCAGAAGGCACCAAAGCAGAGCAGATGCAGTTGTTTAATTACCTCTGTTTGAGCAGAGCTGCGTTTTTCTTGGGTCAGGGAATTTCAGCTGCATTCTCTCCTTCCAGATACTCCCTGTATTACCTGCTGCACCTGAGACTCAAGAAGCCCATTGGTGCTGGTTCATGTCCACCTTGCATGGAGGACCTCTTCCCAGAAAAGGATAAGCTGGCGTGGTCGGGAAGCTTCACTCCACCAGAAACCACATCTCCATGTGAGGCTGGTCAGTGGGGTCACAGAGTTTGGCTGTGCTGCCCTGGGACCAACATCCTCCCCCTAAGTGCCTTTGGGATAACGCCCTCTCAGATTTGTTGCATTAAAAAGCTGCCTGGAGGGTCTTTTCCTGTGGAGTTAATGGATTTTAAAGGCAGCTGTGGTCAGGGTAATGCCACACCAGTAAAACACAAAGTGAAGTTTCTTTTTAAGTAGTTTTTCTCTCTTAGGTATGGGAGGCTCTGCTGCCTGGAAAGCAATGAACCTGCCCAAGCCCTGGGCACTGGACCACTGATTAAAATACCTTCCTGTGGTGGGCTTCAGGAAACTTTTTTGGGGATTAGATGAGAAACACGGGTTTTGGGGAGAGCGGCTGCAGCAGGAGGAGAACAAACAAGAGGTTAAATGAGGCCCGTGGTGGTTTTCCAATAGTGTTGCAGCATTCTGCTGTAGCAGTGCCTGTCACTGGTGACACTGTGATGGTCACATCTACAGTGACCTAGTGGCACACGGGGTCTCAGGAGTGGGGGGGCCTCCATCACCACAGTTGGGTCAGGAGAACGAGCCACACTTCCAGGAGGGATGGAGAGTGGGGGATGCATTGGGGTGAATGTGGGGGATACCCAGGGGATGTCAGGGGACACCCGGGGAGCCCCCAGTTTGTGACACTGCCCGAGGCCACTTCTGTGGGTGATCATGCGGCCTAATGGATAAAGCGTTTGATTTTGGATCAGAAGATTGAGGGTTTGAGTCCCTTTGTGGTTGTTTTAAAGCCACGAGAGGCACTCGAGGCATTCAATTTCCCCGCGCCTGGAGTCGGCAGGGGATCCCTGTGGGGTGGGAGCTCCCCGGGGGTGGGGATTCAGCGGGGCAAAGCTGCAGGGAACGTGCCCCTGCTGGGGGCAGATTCAGCTGATTTAGGGTGGGATTTGCCGTGGGGGTCCTTGCCAGTGAGGAGCAATGCACACCCCACGGCGGGGCAGCGCTCGGGGGCAGCTGAACCGGAGCACGGAACCGGCGGCGGGCGGGCTCTGAGCCCCAGCTGGGGCCAGTTCCTGGGGAAAGGAATGGGCGGAGACAAAGTTGGCTGAGATTTCCCCTACTGCCAGGAGTGCCGGGTGAGTTATCGAGGGGCTGGGCTGAGGTTCAGTTTATTGTGTTTCGGTGGGAAATACCAACTCATTGCCTCTTCTGTGTGCGAGGCGCTGCGGGATCCAACCGGAGTGCGGGGTGTTTAAGGCTCTGAAACCCCAAACGGGACTTGACCCACGCGTCCTCTCTTAGGGGACCAGTGCTTTGTCCACTCGGCCACCGGGCCCGCAGCTGCCCCGCGCTCCCGCCGCTCCCCGCGCTGCCTCCGCGGGGTCCGGAGCGAGCGCCCCGTTCCAGGGGCGGTTCGGGGCTTCATTGAACCCCAAACCGGCACCGTCAGTTCCCGATGGGGCCAAGGAGGGGAAGGGGACTGCGGGGGATCTCCATTTCCTCCCGTACATCCCCACCTCGCGTTGGCGTTTCTGAGCTGCGCCGGGAGGTGTGGGAGATGGAGCGGGGAGGGGAGCGGGGCGTTGTCCTGGAGACTGTTCAGATCGGGGTGGTCCCGGAAATACCGAACAGGAGCCCCCATTCTCACCTACGGCCGCATTCCCGTCTGGCCAGCAGAGAGTTAAGTGACGGCGCCTAAAACCCGTGGTTGGACGGCCCCAGTGGCCTAATGGATAAGGCATTGGCCTCCTAAGCCAGGGATTGTGGGTTCGAGTCCCATCTGGGGTGATTCTTTTCCTTGGAGTGGATGCCGGCGTGTCCCGCAGAAGGGTCCGCATCGTCCGGTTCGCTGCGGCGGGGAACGCTCTGCGCCCCCTCCAGCAGCCCCGTGCGGCTTCCGCGCTCCCTGTCTCGCAGCTCCTGGCATAAGTCACATTTTTCGTGCTGTTAAACCAGGCGCAACTTCGGAATCTGTTTTTAATCCCTGAAATTCCTCGCTCATCCACGCCCCGGTGTCACGCCCTCGTCCAAGGCTTTTCGCCTTTGCTTGAACCAAAGTTTTTCAAATCGGAGGGAAAGGAGCCCCGAGCAGTGGGTGATCCTGGCAGCGCGGTCTCCTGGGGTTGAGGAGGCTCAGCTGAGGCTGTTGCTGTCCTGGATGGCGATGGTGGGAGGACGTTCAGTGTCACAAAAACATCGGAAACAGCGACATCCCCTCGTTTGTAAAGGCCAGGGCACAGCACGGAGCTTCAGACACTTGTCTGTGTCTGTGAGAGGGATGCTGGCAGGGACCTCCCTCTCATGCCCGGGGAAGAAGAGGATTCACCATCCGTGGAAGTGTTCAAAATGTGTGTGGATTTGGCATTTGGAGATATGGTTTAATGGTGAACATGGCGGTGCTGGGTTGGACTTGGTAAATCTTAGAGGTCTTTTCCACCCTGAATGATTCAGTGATTCCTTGCAGAAAAGCGTTCGGTGGGGGAAAATATGAAATGAGGTGTCTGCTCCTAGTGCTGAGCAGGAATGCAGAGGCCAGAGCAGGGCTCTCTAGGATGTTAGGATGCGTTAGGAATGCTCCTGCAACCCTGCAGTATTCCATTTTGGTGAGGATCTGGGCTTTGAACGCTGTTTTTGCAGATGCAAACATTCTGTCAGGGGAGGGGATGCAGCAGAGCCCTGATACCTCTGTATGCCCCGAATTAACCCCAGGGATGACCTCCCTCTCTTATTTGTGGTTTTCCTAAAAAGAGAACTACCTCTCCCCACCCCAGGTGGGACTTGAACCCACAATCCCTGACTTAGAAGGCCAGTGCCTTATCCATTAGGCCACTGGGGCCCTGCCAAATGTCAAAAAAGGGCAGTTTTGGTTTCTTTGAGCCTCCCAGTAATCCCACTTGGCAATGGTGAAACACATCCCACCACAGAGCTTCATTCTCCTTAAACAGGGTCCACTAACAAGCCTGCAGGACTCATCCAAAGGATTTTGGTGTCCCACTTCAAATGCCACAAGCCTCCTGCACTCACAGGGTGGGTTCTGTCTCCTTGTGCTGAGATTTCTGCCAAATTCCTGATGTGGCTTTATCTTAAGCAAATGATGTGCTTTGTTTGGTTAGATAAAAATCAATGAAAGGAATAAAGTTGAAAGGAAGGAAATAGAAGGAAAGAAACAGCAGATACTCTAAGGGATGGACTTGATGATCCTTGAGGTCTTTTCCAAACTGAATGCTTTAAGATTCTATTTTCTACTTAGATATGTTGAGACTGCTTTTACTCTTCCCTTTCTTTCCCCAAAAATTGTACTGTAGTTTTGTGTTCAGCAGAAGAGGGTGCTCTGATGGAGCACAGGCTGCTTGAAGAACACAAAGAACATTAAAAAAAAAAAAGTGGCTGACAAAAATCAGAATTTTTGGAGTTCCTCTCAAATGTGAACAATAATTATTCTGAAAAATGATTGATAGGCCATCACAGTGTATCACTGGCTACAAAAGAAGATGTTAAATATTTTTATTTACACTTTCAGGCTATTTTTATTCAATACAGCTCACAAGTTTCATGTAGCATCATCTACAGCTGCCAACACCACTTCCTTGAGAAGACGGAATGCCAAGGGCTTGGATCTCTGCTGTTCTCAGTCGAAATCTGCCTTCCTGCTCTGTTTTATAGTTGAGTGTATTTTTTTCTGTCGTAGCCGTTCACGGTTCATTTTTTCCACCCTAAAACAAAATCAAAAGATCCCTCAGTGCACAAAGAAAACATTTATATATTCAACTTTTGAGATCTGATGAATCAACAAACATCCTCAGATAGGAAAAAAAAAACACACTATAGTCCCTGTTCTGGGGATATTACCCAGCAAAGCAGTTAAAATCTAATGGATCAGTGATATTCCTTAAAAAAGTAAATTTAAAGTATGAAGAAAATTGTTTAAAAGTGATGCAAATGAAATAGTGTAACATGATAGCCTGAACTCAAATAAAGACCATTTTAATGAAGATACCTCTCTATGAGTTTCTGTGTTGTCTCCTTGGACACCACCTTGGGTTTCTCGATCGCCTCTGTGACCATGGTCCGGATTTTTTCCAGGCAAATCGCCAGATTCCTCATTTGGTAGCGACTCTCCTCTGAGGTCACAATCAACTCACCAGCCCGGTTTATCTTGTTCCTGTGCTGAAGGGATGGGAAAATGTGATGTGACCACTGAAACCTCATTGTAACTGCCTTGTTCTGACACTGAGACATTGAAACCATGGCTGGAAGGGGAGGATTTGGTACCATCAGAGCCATTTTTTGTCTCACAGCTTCGGGAATCCAGTCAGCGGATGCCAGGTGGAACCGAACCTCCGCCTTGGAATTCACTGGGGGGAAAAACAGGGTTTTTATTTCCATGTCACAGCCTGCCTTCCTCAGATTTATGAGATAATTCAGCCTGATCTCTGCTGGCTTTCAACATGGGATACTTCCATGATGAATTTCCTGGAAGGTCACAATTCTTTTCTCACTGTATTTTTACACACCACTCTACAAGACAAACTTGTACCTGTCATGGTATTTGCCTTTCTAGACACTACAGAATTTATTGCCAGCTACTGCCTACCTCATTTTTAATGGCAGAACAGGCAGTATTTTAAGTTTACTTGAATTAAACTGAGAATTTATTGCACAGTGAACTTTCAGAATCCAGCTGGTCCTATTATATTTGATCTATGGATAGATGTGGTGTTCCTTATGGCACCTGTAGCAGGAATGATTCCTATAAGTGTTCCCAGGAGCATCAAATGTGTTACCACGGGTGTCCAGCATTTTGAAGACTCAGAAATTGTGTTAAAATGCAGGGTGATGACAATGACAAGTAAGTGTCCAGCAGCATGAAGATGCTGTTTAACTTCCAAGCTCTCAATATTTTGCCACACGGTACAGAAAAACAACCAAAAATGATGGGCTTTTTTCCAAGAGAGAAGCTGTTCCTCACCTTTATTAACGTTCTGCCCGCCAGGGCCGCTGCTCCGGCTGTAGGACACGGTCAGGCGAGCTGGAAGAGAGGGGCAGGGGCTGAGCCGGGAGGGGCCGAGCTCGGAGCACGGACTCGGTGCCCGGAGTCGCTGCCCGGCTCCCGGCACGGGTGTGCTGGGCGGGGGGGCTCACCCATGGGGATGTCGAGGACGGGCGACTGCAGCTCCTCCTGGAAGACACATCAGGGCCGGTGTCGGGGGGGGTCCCTGGGATTTAGGGGGATCCCGGGGTCCCTGCGGCTCCTCGGGTGGCGCCGCGCGACCCGTGGACACGGGCTCGGACGGGGAGCGCCGGCCCCGCCCCTTTCGCTCCGCCCCCACCACGAGAACGCAGCGCTGCGCCCGCCTCCGCCGTGACCCCGCCCACCCGCACCTCTGCCGTCGTGCTAACCCCGCCCACTCAGCCGGCACCGCCCCTTGCTGTGACCCCGCCCCTTACTGTGACCCCGCCCATCCAGTAACAACGCCATGAAATAAACTCCGCCTGCGCGCTGTCAATCAACCAATAAACCCCGCCCAGACCCGTCCCTCTCCGTCTTCCTTTTTCCCCCCCGCCCTTCTGACCGTGGTGTGGTTGGCAGTTCCGTCCTGCTGCGGAGGGTACAGCTTGTCCAGGCTGTGGGAGCTTCGGTATTCGGTGCCGGCCCGCTGCGAGAACCGGGCGGACAGAAGGGCCAGCCCCGGCCGGCACACGCCCCGCAGCGTGGGCATCGCCATGTTGGCCTCTGCGGAGCGCTCCCGCCAGGCGTCCCCGCGGAAACGGCGGCCGCGCGCCGCGTTCCGGGGCGGGGCGGAGGCCGCAAGGGGGCGGTTTAGAGGGATAAAGAGGCTCTTTTAGGGCTGTGGGGATGGATCTTGAGGGTGTGGTGTCCGTGTGGTGTCCGTGTGTGTGGGTGTGTGTGGGTGTGTGTGTGGGTGTGGGGGTGTGGGGGTGTGTGTGTGTGTGTGGTGGGGAGGTGTCTGCAGCACTGATGGGAAGTGTATGGGGGATGCCAAGAGAGGTGTATGTGGGGTTTCCTGGGGGCACTTGGGGCCTGTGGGGCACCGGGGAGGATGAGGGAGGTCAGGGCTGGTTATGGTGTCTGTGCCCCCCAGACCTGCGTGGTGGCCAGTGCTGAAAATTAAAATACATCTAGCTTTTAAAAAATGTATTGTGTAGCTTTTGCACCTAGAGTGCTTCAGTTTACACATTTTTATCCTCTCAGGAGTGCTCAAACACACACACACACACACACACACACACACGTATACACAATTATTTCTTTGAATGATGATATAGCAATGGTGGATGTAGGATGCAGGAGAGTGAGGCAGTTGTGGAAATCCTTCAGCTTTTACTCTTGTTGGAGCTGTCAGGTTGGCTTGACAAGAAGGGTGTGCGTTCCAGAGGGGCAGGGATTGCTATTCCTGGCAGCAGGAAAATGCACAGGCAGGGATGGGCTGTCATTTGCTCTGGTGTTTTGACAGGAGCTGACAATCTCTTATTTAAAACTGTGGATGAAGCCAAACTGGGTGTTCAGAAGCTGATACAGACTGTGTGACTGATCTGAGCTGAGTCCTACCCAGATAATCAATTTAAAGTCAAGGAACTGAGTCCTTTGGAGGGAGCGAGTCCTGAACATGGATGATTCTCTGCCCTGGCTGCAGCTGAGCACCTCAGGGCCACAGAGGGCTCCTGACTTTGCTATAATCGAACTTCTGAGTCCTGGAGTTCTGCTCCACTGCCCTTGTCCAAACTCAGCTGAAAACAAAATGCTTTAAGAAAAAACACAGAGCTGTCAGAAGCAAACCGTGCCATCTGGTGACCTTAATTTCTAACAGGGAACAGGTAAATGTTTGTCATTTATAGCCAGAGGGTTGGGTAAAATACTCAAGGCAGGATGACTCATTTACCAGCTGTTGTCAAATGTGTCTGGTGGTTGTTGTGCAGAAACACCCTCCAAGGACAGCGCTACAAAGGGGCTGGGAAAGGAGCTGGAAGGTCACACAAGTGAAGCCAGATCAGTCTAAAAGCACATTTGTCTGATTTTGCTTCATTCTCACACTGTATTGGTCCACAGAGTATTGATAAAAAGCTGGGTGATCTCTGCTTGGATGGTTGGAAACTGCTCTCCCTGTCAGACTGGGCTTGGGATGGCAAGGCCTGACTTCAGTGTGAGCCAAGAGAGCCAAACCTTTGGCATTCCAGCTGGAGAAATGAACTGCTTTGTCACTGGTCCTGGCTGAGGAAGTCACCTCAGCCCCTTGGTGGTCACTGGTGAGCAAAAGCTGTTAAGAGCCATCCCAGAATCCTTGTGTGAGTGAGGTTACAGGCTGCTAATGTAGGAGCAAGGTCCCTCAGGGCTTTGAGGGGCCTTCCAGAAAGTCTCAGTTGCTGTAAGAGAGGAAAGATGTTGAATCCTTCCTGTGGGAGCTTGAGCTCTGTAAATCCCTTGAATTTGTGCTTCAAGTGGCACCTCCCTCTTTATAGCAACAGGTGCCCTTCTGAAGGGTTATTCTAGCTGGTGGTACAGTGAGAAGCCAGGCCAGATCTAATGGAACTGCATATGTCTAAATGCCAGCTTTCAAATTCAGCATGAAACTAGACAGTTGACAAACTGTGCCTTTATGGATCTTGATGCTGTGAGCTGAATAGGATCAGTGATTTTGCCAAATTCTGAAATTAAGAATTATTTCCTGTGATGTACATTTCCTCATCCATAGCAATTTTCCTTTCTGTCATGAACCAAGGGGGTGTGCTGTTAAGTAGCTGCTGCTCCCTGTTACACCAGTTTCTCTGGCAGAGTGGTTGCTCAGCATTCTCTTGTTCTCTCTCAGTGGAGTTGTGTAGCTTTCTTTGGTGTTCCAAAAGCAAATAGAAAAGTTTAGATCAAAGGTGGCACAAAAGGCCAGAAGATGCTTACTTTCTCCTCCTCTGATCATTGAAAGCCTCAAGGCAGGAATCAAGTGACTCTGACTCACACAGTCAATCAGGATGTGTATATATGGCCACTAATATTTTTGGATGCAGAAAAAAATTGCCCTCAGCGCTTTGCTGAACATGCCACTGATACACGGCAGCTGTGCCTTTGTCAAGCCAAGTACTAATATCATGTTACTTCAGTCATTTTTGGATTTGTGGTTTGCAAAGAAGGCCAAAAGAAAAATAGGATTTGAATTGTGAGCTTAGAAATTGTGTGGTTTTACAGAGACTTCTGAGCTGACAAAAGAGGGGTTTTATCGCGTGGCAGTGTTGGCAGTCCAAGTGCACAAAAATGTGTGTTATATAAATAATGCAGCAGAATAGTTCAGCATATTCTCTTTCCTTTCTGCAAGGGTGCCTGAAGCACTTTCTTGACCCAAATTGTACATGAAAATCAAAGAATTAACTCTTGTGCTGTTCTTAAAAGTAAAAAGAACCGTATGAGTTGTGAGAAAATCAGTGTTTCTTTGTATTTGAGAGAAGAATAGAGCATTTAAAAATATATTTAATGTGTTGTGCACTTAACTGTGATGCTGATCTACATGAGATTGTTTAAAAGAAAGTGAGGGTGATTCCCTTCCCACACCTTTGCAGCATCAACTGACTGCAGGGCAAACACTGCCTGGCTTAAACCAACACTGCTACAATTGCCAAGTCAACGGGTGGTGAATACTCCCAGGAAATCAACAACACTTCTCTTGCTGTTGTTCATTTTTATTTATTTTATTTATTAGACAACTGCTTTCCATTATAAATAAATAAGGCATGAAGGTTCTCCATACTGTTACAGAGCTGGTAGCCACAGCCGTGCGTGCGGCTCCTGATGTGTCTGGGGCCGTGGGGCACCTGGAAATGCAGAGTGTGGAAGAGCAGAGCAGTTGGTGGTTTTGAGGAGGAGACCTCTGGAGCAGGGGTGGTTTGTGCATCACACTCCTGCCAAGTTACCTCTGTGGTAATCAGTTTAACAAAACAGGGTGTTTTGGGGGTTTCTTCTCTGCATTAATTCCACATGGAGTGAAAGAAAGGTTGCTCCTTGTAGCATCAAAGACCTGGGTGTGGGAGATAATTCCATTTGAACAGTCTTCCCCTTCCAAAGCCACGTTCGCATTTCTTTATCTCAAACGTTGCAAAGGTTCCAGCTGTTGACCCAAGATTTTGGGATGTAAACTGGTGAAAAGAGAATCCAGGTGTAGCTGACTGTTGCTCCATGTGGTACAGAGTAAGTTGCTTACACTGAACTGCTGGGTTTTGTGCCTCAATGCTCAGGGTGTTGCCTAAGATGTAATGAGATGTTGCTTCTCTGCCTAAAATGTGTCTGACTGTACAAGGTCATCATCTAGTTCATGGAAACTGAAAACTGGTGATTCCTGAGACTGCAGTGGCATTTTGGCTGTGTGTTTGCATTTCTGTGGAAGCCAAAGTGAGGAGATTTCAGTGCTGGAAAGGGAACTGGAACATGAGAGGCGACAGCGTCTCAGCCAAGAAGGATTATTTTCAGCAGGAAACTGAAATCTGTCCTCGTGGCTGGGGAGGTGGTTGGAGCAGGAGTGAGGGGTGATGTGTGATCCATGCTACTGCCAGGGCCAGACTCCTGACCTAGGAGATGCTGCATCCCCTGGCTTGTGTGTGAGTCTCTGGGAGTCAGTTTTGTGAGCCCATGCAAGCTGTTTTTAAAGAATTTGCTATGATGGGACAATGACCTCTTGAAGAGCACAGCACAGAGAGCTGGTACCCAGACCATGAGATAAGTGTGTCTTTGATATTGCAATAGCACTTCTTGTCTTGCTATGGGAAAGCCCTGGGCACCATGTTCCTAACAGGCACAGTGCTTTACCTGGGTTGAAATACCAGGGCAGACTTAAAGTGACTAAATCCCATATGCCTGCAAGGTCTGGAGAGTGTGGACTGAAACACTGAGTGACGCTGATGGAGATGGAACAATCAGTTTTATGTTTCTCTTCAAGTTTTTCCAGTTGCAATGAGCTTGCGTTGTAAAGAGCTGAAAAACCTGACTGATTAGAGAATGGCTTAAATAGCAAGACCATACCACCCTTTGGGGAAGGCAGAGATAGAAGTCTCTTGGGTTCAAGCATAGGTTCTCAGCCATAAAAACCTAACTGGAGGACTGGCTGCTGTGCTGGGGCAGCCCCTAAAGTTCTGATGGCTTTTTGTTTTACTTTGAGACGCTGTACTCCAGCTGTGGCAGGATGCTGGAGTACATCCAGGCTTTTGCTTGCAGATAATTGGGCTGTAGGACAAGCTGAAAAAGGGTGGAGAGGGAGATCGGTTTCTTTTCTTTCATAGTGGGGTCTACATTGCTGTTGTGATGTCTGGCAGCGGCAGTAACTCATGCAGAGATCCATCATGTGGTTTCTGAAATCCTCTAACTACAATGTACAATTGTCCCAACGGGTTGTCCAGAGCCTAAGCTTAAAAAAGTGAGTTGGGTCCCTGTGACATTCTCTTGCTTGCAGACCTCTCGAACCTTCAAAGCAGAGGGGCCACGTGGCATTTCTTGGGGCTCAAAAGAAGACGTGGCCGTTGCAATTGCACGTGGGAGCTGTGGAGAGCCAGGACTCATTTGCTGCTCTTGTTTTTCACCTTTGTGGCATTGATGTCCGCTTTTGTTTTCTGGATGCGGGAGAAGATCTCCTTAAAAAGAGCCTTGTACTCGGGCTGGCTCTGCTCCAGCCGCTTGTCCACGGCCTCCACGTGTTTGCTGATGGTCTTCTCCATGGTTTTCCGCTCTTCCAGCTCATGCCCCTCTCCTCGGAAGTCTCTGAAGGAGCTGTCACGGGAGATGGGCCGGGAGGTCTGGACCCCTGTGTGGCGCACGCTGTCCTTGTGCTGCCGGCACTTGCTGAGGAGCTCCTCGTACTTCTCCAGCAGGGCGTGGTACTGCTCGTCCACCTCGCGCAGGATGGACATGCCCCGCTTGCGCACGTTGTTGGCGTGCAGGGTGTAATTGCCCTCGTGCCGGCTCACGGCGTCCTTGGTCACGATAGCGTTCAGGGCCGTGTCGCTGCAGCTTTTCCGCACGGGGTGGTTTGGGGAAGGGGTCATGGACGTCCCGTGGCTTTTCCCTCCCTCCTCCTCGGACAGGTCGATGTAATCTGCTTCTGGGGCATTGTTCAGTGGCTCAAGGAGGGCTTCAGACAGGTTGTCATCTCTGCTGAGCAGGTACTTCTTGACTTGTTTCATCTGCTGCAGCTCCAGGAGCTCTGCCTCCAGCTCCTTGATGCGCAGTTTGCAGTTCTCCATCTCACACACCCGCTGCTCCAGGTCTGAGTACTCCTGAATAACCGAGGTGTATTCACGCTCCACCCTCTCCTTCCGCTGCTTCTCCTGGTTCACCTGGGATCTCAGCGAGTTCACCATGGCTTGGAGACGCTCGTTCTCCCTTTCCAGCGGCTTCTGGTTGAATTCTGTGGAAGAGCTGTGAACCTGGAATGCATCCTCATACCTGAAAGAGGAGAAACGTGCTTGAGAGAGTCTGACCAAGCAATACTCCCATGACAGATTTGTGTTTTATTGTTATGTAACTAGCTCCACTGAGGTCCAAAAAGGACATGAGCTCATGAAGAGAGATGTGCCTTCTCCATGTGCCAGGAGACCACAAGGTGTAGCTCTTCTGGACACAGAGACAAATCTCTGTCCCATAGAACTTGCAGTTTTATTGCAGTAATAAAAGACAGGAGGGAAATGAGATCCTAAAAGGTAGAAGACACATCTGGTTAATAGACGAGCCACCAGCATTGCAGTGAAGCAAGAATGAGTGTTCAAGTGCTACCAGTCTGAGCTGAATGTGGGTGGCTTTGGGTTTTTTCTGGGAGAGTCCATCAGCTGCTCTCTGCACCATGGAGTTCACCATCTACCCACTGCCTATGGCGACAACCCCAGACCCATCCAGCCAAAACTCTGAAGCAAATATGCTGCTGCCTGTGTAGCCCTGTGTTTGGGAGGTGCTGTGGAGGGAGTGAGGGAAGATTTACATAGAAAGGCAGACAGAGATTTTGGATGGAGATGTTCCTTCTTCATTGTCTGGAAAGTGATAACAAGCACTTTCCCCTTCCCTTTGGGAATTTGGGTTTTCCTCCTCAGTGAAGCACCCATGGCATCCAGTTTGTTTAGAACAGATTGGAAAAGTGCAACCTCCATGGCTTCCCCTGGGAGGCATGGCTGTGGTGGGGGGTATTGAACAGATTTCAAGGCACTGAAGGGCAGCCTGACCTTCAGAGCCAACTGTGGAGCTGCAAGGGGACCCAAGGTCCTGTGGTATGGGGGGAGAGTGAGACTGGGGGACTGGGGGAAAAAGAACCACAGAGGCATTAAGTGGATTTTGCTGGGGGTCAGGTTATGGCCTGATTAACATCCCCATTGCTGCTGCAGTGAAAATGTCTTTGGTTCATATCCTCTGACAGAGGATGCTTTCAGTAACAAAGTTTATTGATTGCTTATCTATTTAAAGAACCCTCTTTTGTGGACAAAGCTGAGCAAGAAATGCCCTCATGAGGTCAATGAATTAACACAGTGGCCGGGTTTTGAGGAGGATTAAGGCTGCAGTTGTGCTGGAGGTGTTTGTACAGCACTTGGTAGCTCGTGGTGTATCCAGGTGTGTGACTGGTGTTCCTGGGGAATGCTGGAGTCACTCAGCACAAAATGCACCATCTCAGCTGGTTTCAGTGAGCCCGAGGTGCTGGTGCTGTGCTGGAAGGCAGCTGGAAAGGGAAAACAGGCTGTGCTGGTTTGGGAAGGGATCATGAAGGCTCTGCTTTGCCAACTCCACCTTAGGCAGGTGGGTTGATGAGAGGAACATCCCCCCTTCAGCTCCAGCCGTGGGTTTCAGGCTCTGATGCCCAGCCTCTCTGTCTGAGGGGTGTCTGTGCATCCCCAGAGGGGCTCATCCACCACCTCCCCTGTTTGTGGGGAGCAGTTTGGAGGGGTTGCCAAAGCCAAGGCTCCGTACCTGGGGCTGGAGCACAGCTCCTTAAGGCAGGGGAAGGTGTGGATGGTTCGGCGCCTCTCCCTCTTCTCCCTCCGGATGCGGAGCTGCTCCAAGCTCCGCATTTCCTCCACCTGCTTCTGCAGCTCCTCCACCTGGTTCTGCAGCCCCTCGATTGTTTCTGTCAAGCTGCAGAGAGAGGAGGGAGAACAGGTGAGGAGTCAGGCGCTGCAGATTCCTAGAAAGTGTTTTCCTATAGAGAAATTCAGTCTAGGGAAGGTGCTTCCAGTTTCTAGTGTGTGCCCTGGGATCATGACAGCACTTGTTTTTTGTTGGTCTTTGTGTGGTCACTCTTGAATGGGGTTGGCTATAAAGAAGGGCCAGGGGGATGGATTTGAGTGCTTCTGTCCTCAAATCAGTTGGCTGAAAGAGTCACCTCTGGGACATAAGCATTATCCTGAAATACATCTGCACTTAAAACAAGCATCTATTCCTTTTGTTTATCGTGTAGAGAAACACAGAGACTGGGCAGAAATTTTGTTTTGTTCTGTCTGCAGATAGTTTGTAAAACACTCTGCTCAGAAATTCCTTCTCCACACAGTTGTTTGCAAATGATGCTGCATTACAAGGACATGGCTTTGGCTGTTGTTTGTAGGGATGACCTTGATCATGGGCTTGTTTTAGGAAAGAAATATTATTGATAAACTGGTGTTTCAGCATGGACTAGCAAGGGTTTCATGACTTGCTGGATCTGTGCCTGGTGTTTCTTCAGGGCTGTGTGCTGGGGATCTCCCTGATAGGATTATGTGCCTTTTCTCCAAGGAAACATATCTGAGGAGAGGCTGCTGTGCCTCTCTCCAGATAGCTGCAGACACTCCTTTATCCAGCCTTCATCCCAGGGATGTCTGTGCTGTGGCTGACCCTTGCTAACCACCATTACTGCAACACACTTGTGTTCTAAATAGCTGCAAAACTGGACTGATACAAAAGAGAATGGCTCAGACAGCAACAACAGGGTGCACTTTGGGGCAGGAGAAAGGTGAGCTGAAGGCTCTTGGATCTTGAAAATCCAGGGGAGGCCGTACCACTGGATCTTCTGTTGAGAAGTCTTGCTTTCCAGCACAAGCTTCTGGTTAGCCAGCTCCAGGTCCCGTGCTGTCAGGTCCAACTGCTCGTAGACTTTGGCGTGCTGTTCGTTCATCTGCCGCAGCATCTCCAGTTGCTTGGTCAGGTACTGCAAGAAAAAGTGAAGCATGAGCACTTCACATCCAAAAACCAGATACTTTCACAAGCAGAAATTCTTAGGGCCTTTGCTTCCTCTGACAATGTGTTTTGTGGCTCTGCCTGGTTGAAGCCTCTTCCACAGATGAAATATTCATCCCCCCAACCACCTGTAAATATTTTTATGTCTAAAATATGATTGAACTTCCCCTGCCCTTTGTGAAGGGCACTAACCTCTATCTTTCTCTATTCAGCAGCTTTTTTATTCCCAGTACCAAAGAAAGTTGATATCTCTGGGACTGAAAGTTGACTGAAATTGGCCAGTTGGTTACTGGATCATCTGACAGATCGATTGCAGAAGCTGTGTTTCCCTGGGAATTCAGGCTAAAACTCTGAGTCAGTGAAATATGAGGAGACCCGTGGTTTCTGTGGATTTGCACACCCCTTTCTGTAAGTCTGCCGTTGCAAAATCTTATCCTTGGAAGACTAGGAGGGGGCATCTACTCAGGTGCTCACTCTCAGCTGGGGCCAGATTCCAGATCCTATGGTGGATGTGTTTCTGACAGGCTGCTGGAGCAGGGATGGCTAAATACATCCACTAGTTCCCTCAAACATCAGCTGTCTGATCCCTACAGAATCATGTGCTGCTCTTATGAACTGGCAGCCCTTCTCTGCCCTGGGTCCTTTAAAATCAGGGAGTGTCCAATCTTTTTTAACTCACAGATCCCTAGAAGGTTTCCAGTGGATGAAAACCCTCCCAGGCACAGCAGGTTTAAGCCTCTAAGATCAGTTCTGTGAGCTCTTAGAAATACTGCCCTGACCCTGCAGGATGCTTGAAATGGGAGTTTAGATTGCAGCTCTTGGAGAAAGAGCTATTTTATGCCTCTAACAAAGGGGGCTGTGTTATAGGGGTGCCGAGGGGCCAGCTGGGAACAAATGTGATTCTGAATCTCTGAGATCAAGGGAAAGCTGCAGCAGAGCAGAGAGAAATGAGTGTGAAGGCTGACGGATGTGTAGGGGAAGGCCAAACGTGCCTCAGATGCAGCTTGATGCTAAAATCTGGTGTCAAAATCTGGTGTGCACATCTGGGCAGGGAGTGAGGGTGTGAGAAAAAGGCAAATGCCAGTTAATGGGGGAATGAGACCCTCCCCAGGGCTAGAATGAGCTTTAATCCATCAGCAGACTTTAAAACAGACTTTAAAACTCAAACAGACTTTAATCAGTCCTGCTTCAGGCACTCACAGAAGATTCTTCAGCTTCTGTGCCCCATAGCACACCCCTGCCTTTCTGCTGGCATCTGAGCTGCTGGCAACGGTGGAAGTGCCCCTTTCCACCTTTGCCCTTAGGTGACAGCAATGGCCAAGCAGCCCCTGTCCCCACCCCTGTCCCGACTGTATCCCTACCTCAATTTCCTGCACTTGCTCCTCGTTGGTGGCATACATCTGCTGCAGGGAGTCCTCCAGCTCTTTGTTTCGCTCCAGCAGTGTCTTCCCTAGCTCTGCAGCCAAGTGCAAGTCTGAAAAGCAGAGGGACAAAGCTGCTGCAGTTCCCACAGCTCCATGGCTAGGTGTGGTGGGATCTCTGCCCCCCCCAAAATGACCCCACACCAAGCACAGCAGCACATTTTTCATGGCACTGGTTTTACTGGCACGTTTTGACCTGGATGCATGCTCACAGAACATAACTGGATCTGGCCTCTTGTCTTGCTGGGCTGCAGGAGCAAGGGGAGGCCGAGCTCAGGATTCTGCAGCTCCTCAGTGCAATGATGACTTGGTGCTTTGCTGGCTGCAAAACTCTCCTGCACTCCTTGCACACTGTAACCAGGATCAGCTCAGGATCTGGGCTGTGGCAGGTGCTCAGACATCCATCTCCTATTGCTGAGAAGGGCTCAGCACCCACTCAGAAAGGAGCAAAGGATTGGTAAAGCCCTGCAGGGCCTTGGGAATGCTCTCTAAATTACATTATTATCCCTAACGAAGGGAGTGCCTTGCCTTCCCTGTCAGCCTCCATCCATCACTCACTAAAAGACTGACAAGAGTAATAAAACCTCATGTTGCCTGAGGGGGCTGGAGGCACCTCCCAGATGTGCCTCCCTGGCAGCGATGCTGTGGCTGAATCCAAGCTTCTTTCCCTGGGGCAGCTCCAGGGAAAGGACAAACCACTTTGTGTTCACTCTTTGCCACCTCTAAATGCCCTTAGGAAGCTACTGAAATACTTGGACTTCAGGAGAAATGCAGGGGAAAGTAGATGTTGACAGTGTGGTCAGTTTAAAATGATATTTTTGCTGCTGGGAAAAGAAAAAGCCTCCAGGTCCTGTGAATCCTGTGTTGGCTAAAGCCTAAGCACATAAGTGATGCTGTTTATGAGACTGGGACAGCACAGTTGGCTCTGAGAACAGCCCTTTGTTTTCACATGAACTGGATGTTTTCTTAAGCCCTGACTAAGAGCAGGTGGGTTTCATTTTTCTTGGTGCTTCTAGAGGTAGAGTGAAAATCTGACCTTAGTCCTTCCAAAAGGTAAGGAAACAGGTGCTGATGTGTATTATTGCTCTTTCTTTCTCTGGTGTGGTTATCATGCAGCTGTAGGTAATTAAGGAGTGACAATCCTGCAGGGTGTGAGGGGAGCTGGGTCTCCTGCCCTGGCATTTTCTTAGCCTGTTGTAATGCTCCCCTCTAGTCTGCATCTAATGATTCATTTTGCAAAGGCTTTGGCAGGGCTGAGAGTAGCTATAGTTTTCTCCAGTGGTTCAATTGGCCATGCAGTTGATTGGGAAAGAGGGATACTTGGTCACTAAGACAAGAAGGGGAACCAGGATTCCTGGGATGTATTCTGAGCCTGGGAAAGCCCTGACCTCTCACATGTCACAAAATGAGGTTCATGCTGACCTTGGACACGAGTGCTTGCCAGGGGGTGAGCTGCATTGCTGTCAGTGCCTGGGATGGGGCTTTCCTGATGGATAATGCTGTGCTGTGGGATGTGCTGGTATGTTACTTGATTGTGTGTTGCCTGTGTTTCTCTCTGCTGGCTCCCCAGATGCTGGTGCTGCCAACATCTGCTCAGTATGTCCTCAAATCTCCCCTTTCCATGGGAACGTGCTCTCCAGCTGTGCCCTGCATTGCAGGGTGTTATTATTAAAAGGGCTGTGACCTTTTTAATTATAAGCCTCTTCACTGCACAGTGACCCAGTCTGAAAGCTGCAGTAGCAGCTCTCCCTGCAATCAAGTTATTGGCACATTTCCCCATGGACAGATCTCCTCCACCTATTTGGTTTTTTCCAAGCACCAAATTTTCCTAGTTTATGAAGTGCCCTTGGGAGACCCGAGTGTTTGCTACACCAGCTGGGGCTGGGGGAACAGCCAGATGCCAGCAGAGATGAAGGATAATTTGTGCCCTTAAGCTGCTTGGGGCTGTGTTTAATGTCAGCACCACCTTGCCAGAGCCAGTGTTGTTGCTGGAGAGTGGCACCTTGGAAATCACATCCCTGGCAACAAGCAGGGCCCTGATGTGGAGGTGTGTACTGAGAGGGCTCTGTGCTGTGCTCCAGGTAATGAGTCAAGTGTGTCCCTGTCCCTGTGGATTACACCAGTGCTCTCCCACCATATGGCATCCAATTTAATCAGCTGGGGTTGAGTTAAGTGGATTAGGCAGTGCAAGATCCTGCATTGTAATTTAAAGGGCTCTGTCAGCAATAATTTAATGGGGGAAATGGGCAGTGTTTGGGGATGAGTGGGAAAGAGGAAAGAATGGGGCTTGGCTCTGAGGAGAAAATTGAGTCTTCGTTTCCATTTTGAGCATAAGGGCCTGGGAGACTCCAGGCTTGAAGGACATGGGGGAATTGGTTATTTTAGTGTCTTTTAATTGCCTCAGCTATTGTCACACACACTCCCTCCTCTCTGGCTGCCAGCCAAAACATCCGTAGTAATCCTTTCTCATCCACCCCTTTTGCCTGAGTCCTCTTCCCCACCTGTTGGTCCTTCCAGCTTGTGGGGCTGGGGGGAGGGAGGGGATGCTGTGGAAGTGCTTTAATGTCATCTTTAGACCAGATCCCTCTTGATCTTTGTACTAATTGTGGCTCTGCATGGGCTGAGGGAGCACACAGCTCCTCTCCACAGAGACCTTGGAAACCCGAGGCTGAATGTGAAATTTCACCAAGTTGTTTGGGGGAGAAAAAGAACTGTTTAGGAATTCAGGAATCCTTTCTACATAGTACTATGGTTTTCCCACAATTTTTTGTATTTCTCTTTGCTTCTCCACTGTCAGATCAGCCAGCCAGTGCTGAAGGACTTGCCCTAATTTAGCAGATATGCTGCTGCCTTCCTTCCCCCTTCCCTCTGGATGCAGGAGGAGAAATAAAGTGCTGTGTGTCCACTTGATGTGCCCCATCCCTCCACATCCTACCTATGCTGAAGGCACCACTCTGAAATGGCAAATGTTCAGCTTCAAAAACGGGGTCTTGATGCTGCCAAATCCTATCAAGCGAGAACTGTGGCTGCAGACTGTTCCGGGCAGCACCAGCCTGGCGCCCTCTGGCTCCCTGTACTGCAAGCACTGACGTGACCCTTCTAATTAACACCAGCCGAGGAAACACGCTGTGTCCCCAAACAAAGAGCTGTGCTTGTGGAGCAGGGGAGGGAGAGAGGGATGGAGGCTGCATTTCTCTGAAAGCTTCCATGGGAAAGACCTTTGAACAAGGAGGGTGGGGATGAGAAGAGAGACCATATGGTAGTAAGGGGACCGGAGCCGAATCCAAGCAGTGCTTGGTACAGGGTAGCAGGGCTGGGCAGAACATCAAGGAGGCACCATCCCGGAGCTGCAGAGATCAGCAGCAGCAGCCCGGCAATAATTCTGCTACCTCTGTGACACTGAGGAAACTTGAAAAAACCCCATCCTGATCCAAAAGCTGTAGCAGGTTGCCTTTGATGGAAAGAGGCTGAGGGATAAACTGCAGGGTATTTCCTCACAGCAACATCCTGTGGCAGTGCTGGCACAGACGGATGTTCCCTGCATGGGGCTGCAGCAGAAGTGGTGCTTTCCAAACCTTGCAGTGAGGCTTAAAGAGGATTTGGAGTTGTTTCTGTCTTCCCAGTGCTGGCTTGCATCTGTCCGAGCAGAGCACTCTGCCTTGGGAGGGGTTTCTCCCTCCAGCATCTCCTGGTTGTGACTTTGGGAGATCATAAGCCTGGTGTTGGGAATGTTTTGGCTGCACTTGGCGTGACAATGATCCGGTAGCTGTTCAGATGCCCCTCACAAATGCAGGTTTCTGGAGGAAGCCACCATCTTTTGCATCTGCTTTGGACTTTCCCCTGTCATCTCTCTTGCAGCGAGGGATTCTCATGTTTAGGCTGTGACAAAATACACTGGGAATGCTACACTTGGCTCCTTACCTTTAATAAACCAGCCTTGTCCCTGTCCTGCAAAGCCAGCAGCTTGCAGAGGACACAGGAGATCTTTGCTGTGTGGTGCAGATGAGCAAGTGTTTGTGGATTTGCTGGTCCTTTTCAGCTGGGCACATATAAAGGAATTACTTCTGGCCCCTTCCTAAATGTGGGGCTGTAGAAAGGGCTGCTCCTGTCCTGTGCTGCACATGGTGAATGCATCTGCTGAAGAGCAGGGAGGAAGGTGGGGAGGTCTCTGGAGGGAGCTCAGGGTGCTTGTGAGCTGATGTATGGGGTACATTGAGAGTTAAGAACTGATGTTTAATGCTGTTGATGCTTAATGGCATTTGCTGTCTGCTCCATTACACACGGGTACTTAAAGTCAAGGGTGGGTGCAATTATTCCTTTCAAAGTCTAAATGAATGATGCTATGCTGGTTTACTCTGGCATAGGGTATACTTGCTACTCATTTATTTTTCTTCATAGTTGCAAGGGATTGTGCTGTCTGGGTATAGTACAATAAAGATCATCTTTTGTATATCACTTAGTGCTGCTCCATGGCAGATGATGGAAACAATCTCTGTATTTGGCCTGTATAAGGCATTGCAATGGAACTTGCTGGGGTGCAAGGAAGGAAATGCCATCTGGCAACATCTCAAAAACAACCTGAAAAAACAACCTGAAAAAGCCTTTGCAACCTGCCCATTCCACAGACGATGGTGTTTCCCAAGGCCAGCCAGAGCTTCCAGAGAGTCACCAGTGTTACTGCTGAGACGTGCATTCCCCATCCCTGGTGTAACTCAGACATTGCTGCTCAGTTCAGCTTTGCACTTGGTGTTCTGTGTGTTTTTTAGGAGGATCTGCTATTTTGGTGTGGTGAGGTGTTCCACAAAGGCAGGGCTTGCTTTGTAAAACAGCCCCAATGAAGCAGGTGGGGAAAAGCCTCTGTTCAGGCTGGATGAGAGCAAACAGGGTGCCTAAGCCCCTGGCAGCACAGCCATCTCCTCCTCTTCCTTCTCCTCCTTTCAAACTGTGCCTCTTGCTGGGCTGAGCTGATGTTGGTCACACTGGCATTTTTGTTACCCTAATGAGATTTGCTGGATTTCCTGCTTGTTTTTTTTTTTTTTTCTTCCTTTTCTTTCTCTTGTGTAATCTGTTTTGTGCTCCTGTGCTGCCTTTAGCTGTGCAAGTGTCCCTGGTAGGGGGGGCTCAGGTGATGGCAGGGGGTGAAGGCAAGCCCAGTGCATTGAGAACAGCTCCTTCCATGCTATCTTGAGCCCCCTGAGCAAAAGTGGTACCACCAAGGAGTGGAAATGCCTGACAAGGGGCTCAGGGACACACTGTCTGTACTGTGCTGTGCTGCATAGAAACCCTTCAGCTCTCTCAGCCCCTGCTGCTCCCTTCCTTGCCTTCTGTATTTTTCAGTTCTATTTGATATTTCCTCTACCAGCTCTCCTTTATTCTTCTCAGACGCTCATCAGGCTTTCTTTAGATTTAATTTATACCTTTTCTTTATTCCCTTTTATCATCCTGCACCCCAAATTCTCCCCTGTATATTAATGCTTGAGACCCAGGATGGTCACCTCTGCTTATGAGCTATGTCTCTACAAACACACACAGAGCAGTCCCATCCCTGTGCCCACAGCAATTGCTGTGCCTTTTGCCAAGTTGTTAGAGCATGAGAACACAGAGGATGTTATTAGACCATGGCTGAGGCCCCATCTGCATCTTTTCCTGCTGTTCTCTTATCTAAATAACCTCAGTGCCTGTGTTTGCCTTGTAGGCTAAAATGGTTTGAAAGAGCTTGGTGACTGGTGGCTCCGAGGCTCTGATAGTGCACCTGGATCAGAATGTCCTAAATAAATATATACAAGTGGGGCTATTGAAGAGAAGGAGCAAAGAAAGAGGAGGGAGAAAGGCAGCCAGAGCTTTTCTGTGTGCGCCCCTCCCCCGGGCAGCAAATCTCCAACTAATTAATTATGTTGGATTGCAGAAAACCGTGAATAAAGGCTTCTACTCTTTTAAAGATAAAGATACAGACGTGGATGGCTGCCATGTGGCAGAACTCCTCTTCCCTGTGTGTTTTGGGGGCAGGAGGTTGTAAGTGACCCAGGATGGACAAGGAGGATGAGCACCAGGGTGCTCAGCACAGTGCTGTGCACGTGCAGAGCCCTGAGCAAAGGCGCCCTGCGAAGGACAGGTCACTGTGCTCACATGGCAGGGGATGGTGCCCACAGCGCTGGGATGCCATAACTGTGTCAGTTCTCCTGCCCTGCTCCTGCTCACACAACATATTCCCCTACTATGAGCCAGCCAGCTTGGATGTCCTTGCTCCCCTCTTGCTGGGGGGAGGCAGGTGGAACCTCTGATACTGAGTGATTTGGACACTCGGGGAGCAACCATTCCAGCACAACTGTCACTTTGCAGCTGTAGCAGCCCCCAAGACCCCTGCCAGTACTGCCACAGCTGGTTACTTCTGTCTGCTACCTTTTATGTCCAGAGGCATATAGGTACAGAGACCTTTCTTCCACGTGTTACAGCCAAATGCAGAAACAGCCTGACCCTCTGCAGCAATGCCAAAATCCTGCCCACCTCTTCTCTAGCAGCCCTTTTTCTTGACTTTGAAGACAACTGTATCATCTTGCAGGGTGCTGCCCCACTACTGTTACCTTCCATCTGCTGCTGGGGAGTTTAGGAAGCCCTGTTCCTCCAGGTGCTCAGCTCACAGCCCAGCTGCCTTGTGCCTGGCTATTGGCACAGGCTGGGGATGCTGCCCATGTGGGAAGAGATCCTGAGCTCAAATGAGTGATCAGTGCTGTTTGTGCAGCTGCACAGGAAGAGCACAGGGCTGTAACCTTCCAGTCTGAGTTTGCAGGGAAAGGTAGCGATGAAATTCCTGATGTACTCTCAAAATTATGTTATATCTACCGCTAGTCCTGAACAGGGTGCAGAGCAATACTTCTTTTGGGGGCCCAACACCAAAACCAGTGTCCCTGACAGTTCTGCTGCAAATACTATGCTGCTCCTTTCTCTGCCTCCTCCTGCAGACACCACTTCCCAGTTCAGGTGCCTTCCCGGACTCAACACTTCCTTGTAGACCAAGAAAACTTGGAGGATGGCATGATCACATCCTTACTCCAACTGCTGGTGCTGCAGCTGCATATTTGGAAGAAGCCAGCATGGACCTGGATATTACTCACTTGAAGGTCTGAATTCTTCAGGGGGGAGGCAAATTAACTGAGCAGAGCCAGGGCAGCTGCACGACACTGGGATAAGCTACAGTGACTTCCCAGAAAGATTCAGAGGAACAGTCTGTCTAAACCATTAGAACTGTCACTTTTTGGAGAGATGGTTTATATGTTAAACACACATGGAAAAAAATGAAAAACAAACCATGACATAAAATTCCTTTGAAATTCCCAGCTGTGCAAAAAGCAGCAGTTGTGTAGCATCTGGTCTCCTTCCTTTGGGGTATTTTGTTTTGGAGATATTTTCCTAAATTCTTGGCCCACGTACCTGTTTTTGGGCAGATTAAGTAGAAGCTTTGGAAACCCTGAAGATGTGTTTGGTGCGAGCACACAGATCTGTTGGAGTGAGACGAGGTAGGAATTTAGCACTGTGCTGCTCTGGGAAAGCCTTTTGGGAGAGGAGACAGAGTGTGTGAGTGCAGGAGTGAGCGAGCAGTGCGTTATCCTGAGTGCTGGCACTGCTTTTAGCAGGAGCATGATGGGACCCTGGTGCTGGCACTGCTCTAAGTGGTTCCTGCCTGTCACACTGAGTTAGTGCATCCACCCTGTCACCAGCCAGCACTGGCTGGTACAGGAGCAAAGAAAGAGGATTGGAAAATGCTGGGGTGGGGGGACAGGCTCCACGTGCAGGGAGTTAGTTGCTGGTGCCTTGGCTCCCAGTCCCGCAGGCTCAGAGCCACTGGGGGAAAACGTCCTTCAGGATTCAGACCATAAATCCTTCGTGCATGGCCTTGCCAAGGAGAATTGCCACTGTCAGCTGATTGTTTCAGGTTGGGAGATATGGAAAACTCTGATTTTTATTCCCCTCCACCCAGGGTTTTTGTTTCTCTTTTCCCTTTCCAGCAGTTCCTCTAATTCTGCTCCCTCCCACAACTGGAACTATGTGCCTGGACTCAGCAGATGTGGAGAGGAGCTTCTGGTCTCTCACTGAAAGTTGCTGTGTGGGGCTTTCTTGTGCCCCTTTTTCTTGCTGCCTTCATGTAACAAGGGAATTTTCACTCTAGGAAAATACATCTATATACATTAATTTTTGTTTCTTGCCCCCCTCTATTTGGAGCTTGTCATCACTTCCTTAGACTAACCTGTCATCTTATTTCCTTGTCTCCTATGACTTTTCTAGTCCCTCTTGTCATTCCTAAGCAGCTCAGCAATTAGTCACTGAAAACTTTCCACTTCCATAAGCTACCTGCTGTACTGCACTGCTAAATAATAAGTGGCTCAGCTACTGCAGGCAAAGCTCTGTCCTGGCTTGCCTCTGGGGAGGAAGGGAGGGGAGATAGCTGCTGTGCTCCTGGAGGGCAGGCAAGGTGTGTGCCTTGTCCCTGGACTGCTGGGATAACTGCCTCATGAGGGGCAGAATATGGAGTTTCACCATTCCCCTGGGCAGTGAATGCTTTGGGGAAGCTGATAATGAATTGCAGTGCTCTGGACCACCTGGGTGGTGCAGGTATGGGTCACTGGAGCACTGGTGACCCTGTGTCTTTACACGGATGAGTTAGGGGTGGTGCAAGCTCAGCACCTTGTGTCATTTTCCTTCTTAGTACTCAAGCAATCAGATGCTTGGCAAGAGGAGGAGGAATTAAAGAAGATCTTTAAATCTGGAAAGCTGGAGACCTTTAGAGGTTACAGCTGTAGTGTCCTAAGCCTGCATTGCAGATGGTTTGGCTCAAATGTTTCTGTGGCTGCCCAGGAGGACAATTGGTCTCTCAGTGGCAATAAGGTGATGTTCTGGTTCTTGCACTCCCTCTGGTCCCGCTGCCTATCTCAGAGCAGCGAGAGGCTATTTATTGACATGGGAGGAATCATCCCACACTTACAGAATCCTAGAATATACTGAGCTGGAAGGGACCCATCAGGATCAGCTCCTGGCTCCATGCATGATACCCAAGAATCCCCCCACATGCCTTAGGCTATAGTTGGGTCCAGGGATCAGAAGGGTGGCTTTGAGAGGCCCCCACTTGGACTGCACTCTGCTCTGGGACCTAAATGCTGGCAGGGGGATAGGGAGGCTGGGAAGATCAGGGAATGCAGTGGGATGACTGCAAGGAAGATTCATCTTGTGAGATTGCTGCGGGGGAGATGAAGGCTGGAAGTGGCTGGCAAAAATGCTGGGTCTGTTTGGATCCAGATGCAACTGAGTTGGCACACAGCCCTCCCAAACACAAACGCTCCTGATGAACAGGAAAGGTGCCCCCACTTATCTGCAGCTCAAACTCTAATTTTAGCTCATTCATTCTCTTGGGGTCTGGCTGCACGTAGGCCTTCTGTGCAGGGTGTGATGCAACAGTAGCCACATCATCAGTTCTCAAGGGCTGGAAAAAGGTTCACCAGGATTTTATCCTGGTTTTAACACTTAGAGGCACAGACTCCCCAGCCCATGGAAGGTGGCTGGACCAAAGCAGCACTGATATCTCTTCATGCTTACAAGGCAATAAGCTACATCATGGTATGAGGGAATTGCAGCTCTATTTTTACCATTTTCCTCAAATCAGAAAGCCTTCCCAGAGGGAACACTACTGCAAGGGAAACTTACAGGACACCACTGCTGTTACCATGTCATTGCTGAGGGTCCTGGCTGGGATTTGAGTCTCTGCTTCTATGTGCTAAGGCATCTTGGTACAATGCCTTGAGCCACAGAGTGTTACAGTTTGCAGGAAACAGGTAAAGGCATCTGAAAGGCACTGGCTTAATCTGAACAAAGCTGGAAGAGGGTTCAGATCTTGCTGCTTCCAAAGCATGTGGTGGGTGCACCCAGTTGCTGTGGACACTTCGCGGGAAGGAAAGAATGATTGGGATTTATTATTTTGGAAAAAAAAATTGGTTACTTTGGCAAGTTGAAGCTCATGGAGAATGGTAAAGAAGGTAACAGGTGCTTGGTGTGGAGCTGGAGGCATGATTTCCACTCTGGTGCTAAAATGGTTAATTAACATAATCATCACAGAGCTCCCAGTTAAGCCATCTGTTGCTTAGCAAACAGTTTTGGATGTAAATGTAATAAATATTTGATGATGCTGTGAAATGACGATAAAGGCCCACCAACCAACTGGTTCACAGAAGAACCTTCTCTGCTCTCCTAGCTTGGATTGTTTCTTGTTTCTCCCACCCTTTGCTCCTAAGGAACGGGTCTTTAAGCCTCTGCTTTTGTCCTCTGCCCTCCCAGTGCTGCTGCCAGGCGTGGGTTTCTGTGCGACCCTGGGCTCTTGGCATGCCAATCCTCTTAGTAATGCCTCTAATCATGCCACGCTGGATGTCTTGTGCTGTGCTTCCACCCCCCATCCCCAAAGCAACAGCTCCATGGCTGTGCCACCACCAAAGACCTCTGGGTGTCATGCAAAGGCACAGTGTATGTGGACAAAGTGTAGCACTGTCCTTTGTGATGCTTTGTGCATCATGCAAATTAATTATGGTTGTAATTACCCTGTAGGACCTTTCCATTTGGCTGATTCCAGTTAAAGCCTTCCCGCATTTCTCCTGGAGTCTGTGCAGGCCTATGCAGCCTTTATTCATATACAGGAGGCTGCAAACCCACAGCTGGGCTTTGTTTTGGGTTTGTGTTTTTCTCCAGTTCTGTACGTGCTCAAAAGTGTAGCCTGTACCCAGCATCAATCCGTCATTTGGAGACAGTCATTCTGTTTTTAGGCTGCTGGGACAGAGCTGGGAACCTGGCCTGCAGTGGGAAGGTGCTTTTATTTTTGTGAGCCAGTTGTACAGTGCCAGTGCTGACTCATGAACCTGACACCAGGGATAGCATTAGGCTAAAAATCAATTGGTCCCATGTTGTTTAACACTCCCTATATTCATCCCTAGTTCTGCTGTTCCTCAGCCTGCATCCTGCTCCTGGATCAGTGCCCAGGCCTCTTGTGAGCCATGAGAAGACGTCACCCAGAAATGTGAATTTCTGAGCACTCAAAGGCTGCACTGTTTATCCAGCTGATAGCTTCATCTCTGTGCTCTTGGCTTTGTTTGAGTGTTGTGTTTCAAAGAACAGGGCCCAGTATCCCACTGCTTCCTGTTAATTGAAAAATTGGGGTTAAAGCCCAGCTGCGACAACCCCTGGGGGGCTGGTTATCATTCCTTGCTGGGCCCCTGTCCTGTAGCTGAAGTTGTATAAACTTCAAATCATGACATAATGTACTGGAGTGATGGTAGGCTGAGGCAGTGCAGCTGGACTGAACATCTCTGCTGACAGTCAGCTGGGAAAAGCAAATATAAAACTCTACCTATAGTGCAATGTGCCAGAGGAGAACTGTGTTTGGGTAGGAATGATTTTTTGCTATGCATTGGCAAATGAGTTCTGTTCATTTCTGGGCCACTGGCCTGAAGTGGGACTTCTTCCAGTTATTTACTTACTGTGTGTTGACTCAAAATATTAAGATAAGAAAAATAAAATTTAAAAAAAGGCCCAAATACTTACAGGCACCAACTGTCCAGCCTTAGGATAAACATTCCACTGAGCTAAGTACAGTTACTTCAAAGAAAACTACACAAAAAGAAGTGAACGTTTATTTTCTAAAAAGGCTTCTTTTGCTGTTTGAAACTTGGCCTTGATTTTTTTTTCCTCTCCTCCCGTATTTCTCCTGGTCTTATGGCTGATTGGAAAAATCTCCAGAAGTAATTAGGTGACTAAGAAGCTGAAGATCTCCTTGCATTTGGGCTTGTACAGCAAAAGCTTTTGAGAAAGGCTTTCAGCATCCTAAGCAATACATTTCCCACGTATTAATTTCCAACTAATGTGCCTGGTAACTCTACTTTGGGCTACTCTGAAATAAAAAGTGTCATAACTACCCCTGTTTGATTCTGCCTCCAGCAAGTTTTTTTTGGGAACCAGCCTCCTTGAAGATGTAACACACAAATTATTTATTGCCCTGGTGCTTAGGACAGCTCTGGGCTCCCAGCCTCTATCCATCGGCTTTAAACTTTCCTCAGCCAGGACAGGGGTTTGGAGCAGCGGAGCCGAGATTTGCCGCTGCAGGATAAGGCGCTGGCTTTGCCAACCAAATAGCAGTCCAGAGAGAAGGTAACCCACCCTCCCGTCCCCGGGGTTTGCCCGTTTTCTTGCCCGCGCATCCCCTGGCCCGCCATCCCTGGCAGCTTGCAGCGTGCTCCCATCCTTACCCTGCTCCAGGTCCTGCTGGTCGTACCAGGGCTCCTCTTCCTCGCTCTGAAACTCCTCCATCCTGTCGGCGCTCAGCATTTAGCACCAGCGGCCCGGGGAGACTCGCAGCATCCGCCGAAGGGGGGCCCGGCGCCTCCGAAGCGCGGAGCGGGATGGATGCGGGGATACGGGCAGGGATGCGGGTTGGGATGCGGCCTCGGTGCCCCAGCCGGGCCGGGAGGGAGGAGGTGGCACGACGTGGCAGCCGGTGCCTGGCCGCTGCCCCGGCTCTGCGTGTCCACAGGGGCGGCTTCCTCCTGCCTCCAAGGCCGGGGGGAGGCTCTGGAGGGGGGGATGCAGCAGGGACGTGGCGGCCGGGGCGGTGGGGCACGGCTTGCACAGGGCTGGGGGATGCACAAAGGAAGGAAGAGGGCCCGGCGCAGCCAGGCAGATCCTCGCTCCGCAGCTCGGTGGGGACCTCTAGCATGGAAATGCTGCAAAGAAAACCGGCGAAAGGGAAGGGGGAGGTGAGGCGAGACCGGCCTCCTTCGCCTCCTTCTTCTCCGCCTCCGCCTCCTCCTCTCCGCCCAGCCCTGCCGCGGACAGCGGGGCGGGCGCGGGGCTGCGGGGAGCGGAGCGTGGGGTGCCAGAGTGGGATTCACCCGGACTGCGAGGAAGCGGAGCTGTCCCTCAGTGCCCCTGCTCTGTCCCTCGCGCCTGGGAGGTCTGCCAAGAGCAGGGCTTGCAGTTGGAATGCCGTGTCCTGGCCTTGCATGGGCTTCACGGTGATTTGGGGACCTCTCAGCGGGGGTTTCAGTGCCTACTCTGCCTTCCTGGGTTTGTGTGGGTTGTTCTTCAAGAATATCATCCATCCTACCTTATCTCGGGCTGCAAAAGGGGACACACCATATAAACAGCCCCACAACATTTCCTCAGTGTGCTGTCTTCCTCTCACCCCATGTTGTTTTACACTCAAGTGAAATCAGTGCCTCTGATACGGATTCCTCTTTCATTTTTGTTATCTTTGCGAAGGATGGAATAAGCTTAAAATTCAGGGAAATCAAGATTTATAGAGTTCTGAGGAGGAAATGTGTCCGTTAGATATAAGTAAATTCAGAAAAAAAACTTGGGATTTTGGTGCTTGCTTTCCACCTTAATGGAATAAGGGTTAGAGATGGTGGTCTTTCTCCTAGCTGGAGTTTGGCCCAAGGGGATTTTTTTTGTGCTTGTCAGCCCTGGAATCTATCAGAGATTCTAAGATCCAAATCAACTTCTGTGACATTAGTAGATTTAGATAATAGGGTTTTTTGGTGGTGGCAGTGGGGCTTTTTTTGTTTGGTTGGTTTTTTTCCTTCTGTGTGATGGAACTCCATGTATTTATATTTGATTGCATTACCTCGCAGTGGTGCCTACAGAAAAGGCAATATAAAGTGTCTATGCAAGAGCAGCAGACTGTGCATCCAGAAAAGATGGGATTTGTGTCAGAAAACTCTATCCAATCCAGCAGTGATAGGCAGCTAGGAGCCCCTGGATGACTAAAGCAAGGACTACTACTCA
This sequence comes from Brachypodius melanocephalos, assembly GCA_013398615.1. Classification (NCBI taxonomy): domain Eukaryota; kingdom Metazoa; phylum Chordata; class Aves; order Passeriformes; family Pycnonotidae; genus Brachypodius; species Brachypodius melanocephalos. The sequence continues at coordinate 4,929,068 of VZSR01003022.1, forward strand.
GTTCTTGTGTACAGCAGCAGAGGAGGGGGATAAAGATGAGAATAAGAGAAGAATTATAGACTATTCTTCTCCCCTTTTCTCCTCCTAGACCTCTCCATCACATATACATATTCTGAAAATTTGGTGGCTGCCTGGAAAGTAATCTGCCTTAATACAGTCACAGACCAGAATCAAGGAGTCCCTTTAACTTGGCATTTATAACTCTGCAAACATAACTAAGCACTTCTGGTGTATCTGGGAGAAAGCCATCTCTAGGTCTTAGATATTTTTCTAAGCAATTTTAATACAGAAATGGCAAAATCTTAACTTTCTCACACCTATTGAACAGTCATGTGGACAATGCCCTTAATTACATGCTTTGACTTTTGGTCAGCCCTGAAGTGGTCAGGCAGTTGGACTAGAGTTCTTCTATTATTTGTGAGAAACAATTGCTTTTGAAAAGTATTCTGTTCCTAACAATAAATTCCTATAATTTATCTGTCTATTGTAGCCACATCGAGTACTTGGATGCAAAGCTCTAGGCTGTTTGGCAGCAAAAGGCTGCCATGATTTTGTGAAAATATTGAAAATTTTGTGGAAATATGAAAAATCACATGATTTTGTGAAAATATTTTTTCTTATACATTTTACCAGAATGTCTCAGATCTGATATGTCACTGAATCGAATCAAACATCACTCCTGTACAGATTATATGCCAACAAATGAGAATTCCCACAGTCTGCCCCAGCTGGAGAGTCAGCACACTGCTTTCGTTTGCAGAACGATTGGAATTACCTCACTTCCTCTGAAGAAAGGAGGTTTGCAGAGCTGAGCGTGTGAAATGTAACTCAGGGACACTAAAAAGACCTGCTTGCAGTTCACAGAGCCACTCGGAGCAGAAAACCACGACGATGGCTTCAAAGGCAACACTGAATGCCCACAAACAGCTGCTTTGAGGTGTTCAGTGAGTGCCAAATCCCGAATTCCCAGCACCTAGGGTTATAAAACATCCTCTCCTTGTGTGTGGGCGGAATTTCATTAGGATTAATGGGCCACCGCATGCAATGAGCTCTTCATAAGGTGCTCAAACAGGGTCTGTGTTACAAGCATGCTTGTTCCTGGCTCCTTTCAACCCAGGGCTAGGGGCAGACTGGAGCTGGCTGTTGTCCTGGCATCCTGCTTGCACCTCTGGACCATCTGCGCTTGGGACCAGGCTCCGAGAGTGGCCGGTGATGGCTTGACAGAGACACTGGGCTTGTGCCCCAGCCTGGCAAAGGAGCTTCAGGCGACAAAGGCTGCGGGCAGAGGAGTGGGAAAAGGGGCAAGAAAAGGGGAGAAGCGGTGACATGGGAACAGAGGAGCTTGATGCAAGGATAAGGCAAAGAAGAGAAGGGCTGTGAAGGAAAGCACAGGGCAGAGAAGGTGGAGGCAGCGTAGGCAGGAGGGGATAGCGAGGAAGGAGAAAGGAGAAAAGCCGTGCTCTGCCGTGAGTGGAGATGAGACAGGGTCTGCGGGGAGCAAAGTGTGGGAGGGAAGGGGCTGTGAGAAGGAGGGCGAGAAGGAAAAGAGTGAAATGGTGGGCGGATGACATGCGGAGGTGGGAAAAGATGAGAGGCGGCGGGGCGGGATGTAGGGATGGAGAGCTGACGGAGGAGGAGCCGCGGGCGGAGAGAGGGAGGGATGCAGACGGTGGGCGGGGAGGGCCGGGACCGGCGAGCCCCAGTTTGACAGGAGGAGGGAGGGAGGCAGCGGGAGCCGCCGGCGCGGGGACGGGGATGGCGTCAGCGGCGGCCCGAAGAGCTGCGGCGTGAGGGGACAGCCCTGCCCGGCCCTGCCCGCAGCCGGGCCGCACCATGGGCAGCGCCGACTCCAAGCTCAACTTTAGGAAGGCGGTGATCCAGCTCACCACCAAGACTCAGGTAAGGGCCGCCATCTCGGGCGGGGGGCGAGGGGGGCCGCGCCATTTCGGGAACCGCCGCCCTGAGGGGCCGCTCACACCCGGCCCGACACCCCCGGCGCTCCTGTGCGCGGTCCCCGAGCCGGTCCCTGCGTGTTGGACCGGGGCTGGGGCTGGGGACGCGAGGCCCTGGCCAGGCTCTCCCTGCAGTCACAGCCGGCCCTGGCCAGGCTCTCCCAGTGAGGCCGTGCCCGAAGGCCGGGGGCCGGTGGGGCTCAGGGCAGACTGCATCCATCACCGTGTCACCGGTCTGTGGAGGGGCTCCGGCCGGGCCCCGGGGCAGCCGTCAGACCTGGCCAGGCCCTCTTACCGCCTCTGGTGACATCTTGTGCCTTGCTGAACAGCGTCTTGTGCTAACAGAGCAGACGCTGCTGTCATGAGGGATGTCCACAGCTCCTGATGTATTCAGCTTGCGGGTTTACATCACACGGTTTGCCGCTGCTCCTTTTTCTGTATCCTCTCCCCTACCCCCGTGCATAATGGGTGGAGAACCTTGCCCTGTTTTTAGGTAATAGCTGATGGAAAGGGCTTTTGGGCAGCTGTGCTGTTTGCAACAGAGGTTTCCATCTGTGACCTGTGAAATAATGCTTTATTTCTGCAGGCTGAGGAGGACAAGGAGTTAAATGAAAGTCAGGGCTGTGTGAAGGGAGAGTCACTGCCTAGAGCTCTAACATATGTTGTGCCTGTCCTGGGAGCTTGCTTAATTTTTGTTTTAAGTGGAGTGCCCAGTAGCAGCAGCACACTGGCAGAAAAATTAGTAGCCTGTCCTTCTATCTAAGGAGCAGAGGGATTTTTCTCTTTTGCAAGTCACATCTCAGGTTCTTGTGAGCTACAGTGGAGAACAGCTGTTATGATCTGCCTTTAGAAATAAGGCAATAACAGCTGCTAAGAAAACGGGGTGATGGCAGAAAGATAATTAATGATGGGGGATGAATTCACAAGAAATGGATATGGATGCAAAGGGGTAAACAGTGGTAGGAGAAAATCTGTGAAAACTCGAGAGACAGAGGCTACCACTGGGAATTGAATTATAGATGGGTAGGGCTGTGGAAGGGCCTGGAAAAAACATGTTTATACTTTTTAAAGCAGTATCACATTTACCTGCATTGCTAAAGAATGGCTTTTGTGAATATATTCTTAAAAAACACTAGTTGTGAATGTAGGTAAGGAGAGAAGTGGAGGAGCCTTCCAAAGTCTCTTCTGCATGCCAAATAGTTCAGAGTATCCTCAGCTTTGGGCTGTTCTTCCTTCATGGGGAAATGTGCTTATAAAGTGAGGTTGGGGGGTGGTAAATCAGGCTTCCAGAGCTCTGCCCAGTCTGCTTTTCACAAAGAAAATCCTGTATGAGGCAATCCCTTGGATCAGCAGCCCAGGCAAGAGCACTCCCTTCCCCTGGTTTATTGACCTGTGTAAAGGAAGAAGGTTCACTGGGACCTGGAATAAAAAGAAAGGAGCAAAAGCTTCATTCTTGGCTGGATTCATTTCACGTGTCTGTGGTCTAGGTGAGACTGACTACATGTGGAAAAGGGTGGGGTGTTGGCGCTCCCATATTTACATTCTGTAGAAGGGCACCAGTGTTTGCCTGTGCAGAACGCGTGACTGTGTTTTCCTGGAGCCTTCTGATCTCTTACCGGCAGCAAAACCTCCTGGTCCATGAGATCCTGGATCCAAAACCAGGCTGCAATAATGGACAGAGCCAAATCCTTCCAAGGTATTGGAACTCTGAGCTCAGAATGCACCATGAGGTGTTCCTAAGGCTCTGGTGGGAAGACATGGTTGAGCAGAAGTCACTGTTCACTCATTGGTGAAGGTTTTCGAGTTGGCACAGAAGTTAATTTTTGTCTTAAAAATAAGTTTTTTATGATTTCCAGGCTTTTCTTAATTAAAAACAAGTGTTCCCATGTGCCCATTTAAAAAAAAAATTAAACAAATCTGTAAGGAACATAACACTTGAATGCTTACAGCGCACGTGGAGCCCAGAACCTGAAAGTGGAACCAAGTCTGGAAGCAAATGGAATTGACTTAATTGATTTTTTAACTGCCAAAGAGAAACTCTAAAGGTGTAAGAGTATTAAAAAAGAAAAATCACTTCAGAATTATTTCCGTGATTAAAAAGGGCAGTATTACCAGAAGGAAGAAATTAACTTACGCCACAGATGTATATTTATAGTCACACGTGGAGAAATGGTCTTTAGGATTTTTATGTCATATGTATATATTACATTACACTGCACACATTATAGTGGTAGGGCCCATCCCTTTGATAATAAAACAGATGTGCTTCATAACAGAGAATGCGTGAGCCCTCCCAAATTGCCCATAAAAACGCAGCCTATTTAACAGATGAAGGGAAACATGGATTGTGGATATGACAGTTTGTCAGGGCTGGTCAACTGCAGGGAACTGGTCTGGGAGCTTTAACTGCTGAGGAACCACCTTTTCTTTTCCTGATCAGCTGGGGTTCCTGCCAGCAACCAGCTGGAATATAAGAAATTTTGATCTCGTCTAGATTTTAATGGAAGCTATACCTCTGCTTTTAAAGTGACAGAAAGACTCAACCATGAGGGACAAACCCCAGTCCTTTCCTTTTCCCTGGTGTGGAAATCCAGGAGTACAATGGGCTGTTAGCTTGAGTCTGATAAAAACACATCTTATGCTTGGAGAAAGGTTGGTCCCTGGCAGACCATTTCTTACAGTGTTTGAGCTTGACCCAGCTGTCCAAGAGTCTCAGGTTGATCAAAAGCAAAGCTGTAACTAACACTTCACACAGCTGACTTTTGTCCTGGGCTTTCCCTGCCAGACTCTACAATCCCATTTTCCAGTTTGCTTTGCAACACTGTCTCTACTGTGAGAGCAGAGACCTGATGGTAGGCTTGAAGTCTCATTGATTCTGCACTGCTCACTACAAAGATCCTATAGAAAAAAATTGGTATTGCTCTGAAGCCTGTGTAGAGGTGCTGTCCTTGGCAGGAGGGATAAAATCTTACTAGTTATTTGTATTTTGAATAAGTCTGTCCACAGGCTTTCCTTTTGCACGGTGGCTCACAAACAGCTGCTACAAAGATGTGTGAATTGCTTCCAAGTAATCCCTGGCCCTGCAGGGTTACCTGATCTAAGGCTCACTTAGATGCTGTGTGAATGGCCATTACACACCACAGTTCTGCCACATTTGGGGTGAAAGGAGCAACTGCTGTAACATTTCACCTGAGCTTGTGCAGTACAGGGCAGGGACTTGCTCAGCCGTTGAGCCCCAGAAAAGGGAGAGCCCCTGCTGCAAAAGATCGCTGTCTTGGCTGGTGGGATGCTTAGTTGGCGTGTTGGCAAGAAGCAAAAAGAGAACACACTGAGCAAAGCTAGTGGCTGTTTTGTCCCTTGGTTCTCTCCTGATGGTCTGCAGCAACTTTAGGATTAGTTTTAGGACAGCCCTCCAGTGGGGGCCTGTTGGAAGAATTGTTAGAAATGGACATTTGATTTAAGTTATAATAAGTGCAGAGAGCTCTTGGTTGGGAGGAGGTACAAACATGCACGCACACACACACACACACACACAGAGCCAGAGTTTGTGAGGAATAGTGTCTAAAAGAGAAAGTGAAGGTGGTGCTGGTGTCAGGCTGAGGACAGTAACAAATGGGAGACTGTGCCTTGGGAGCTTTTCCTGTTTTTAGGACATGGTCACGCTGTCTCTGTTTTCCTGTTTCCTGTGAGGTATCCTGTTTGTCTGGGGATTGCCTGCTCAGGCTGTGATTCTGTGCTCAGTAACTGGCAATGAGGCTTGCAAATGAAGTATCTTTCTTTTGTAACTCCTTCAGCATGTGTGTGATGTGCTTCAAAGAACCTGAAACACAACATTTACGACTAGTAGAAGGCAAAGAATGGAGGTGTCCAGAATGACTGGTTTTACCTTTGTTTGGCCAGCGTGCAGGTGGGAGGTCTTTACTGAAGGCAAAAGTCTCCCTCCTTGTCTGCTCTGTCACATCACCTTGGATCTGCCCACTGTGTCCTCAGCAATTCTGCTCTAGTTACCTCACTCCTTTGGTGTGGAGTTTGGTTTGGGCATCAGTCTCTCTCTGCCAGTCGCCTCTGTAACTTCGGCAGCCTCTGCCATGAGATGTGTGTGGGTCAGGAAGTTCCTTCGCTCTCCAGATGTGCCAGATGTGTTTCCAGAGTAGAGTCAAGCTACTTGATCCCTCAATTCTTACTCTCATTGCTCTGCTGGTGCAAAGCTAGTTGTCTGCACTGTGCTGGAGGAACCTTAGGCTCTTTCTTGCCTGTGCTGAGGATTCAGCTGCTCGTGAGCTCTCTTGGTGAAGCACTGTCAAGCCTAGGGATACTCTGGGATTTGTGACTGCAGCATGTGCTGTACCAACACTTGTACCTAAATCTTGACATTTCCAAATGAAGATATTCCTGGCTGGTGAGCAAGGCTGATCTAGGTCTCTGTATTTCGCTTCTCTGTGGGGCTGGATACAGTCTGTTGGGTGAGCTCAGCTGTGGAAATGGGTATTTAGATCCCCAGAGATGCTGCATGCAGAATACAATCAGCTTAAAAACAGCCAGTAATGTTCTATCAAGGAGATGAATATTACGTGGATTGAGTACCTTCATGATGCCAGGCTGGTAATTAAAACAGGAGGGCACTGGGGATGTGAGTGACTCAGTACTGAATCCATGTCCCAGGATTGTACATGGGATACCATCTGTTGATGAAGAGCTGACTTGCTGCAGCTCTTAAAAATGCAAGGTACCAGTGTTTTAACATAATCTGTTTGCCAAGATGGCAGCTGAGACATGAACGATCCTCTACATCCAACACTGCAGCTCAGGGAATCACCCCTGTGCTTCCCTACTCCAAGAGACTGGAGTCAGAGTTCCTCAATCCGTGTTGTGCTGCCATCTGTAAAACCGCGTCTGTGTTCAACCTCTGAGGAGGCCTCAGGCTAGTGGGAGGTAAAGGGATCAGTGTCTACTGGAGGGAAATGGTTTTCTGCTTCCCCTCTAGAGGAGAGTGAAGGCATTATTTATGCATGATGTCCAATTAGCAGCAATTTCTGCTTGCTGTTGTCGGTGGGAGTGGCTGTGGCAGGCAGCCAGGATGTACATGTGGCAGTTCTTCATGAGGTTGTGGTATGTGGTTTGAAATGGGGTGTAGGATTTGTAGGGTATTTCATGCATTACATAGATCAGATTTCCAAATACTTGGCTCTTTTTGAGGAGTACAGTTAGAGATGAGATGTGCAAAATAGCTTTTTTTCCATTTAAGCATTTCATGTCCAGGTTACAAAGAGCTCAGTTCCTTCACATGTTCAGCTGAAAGTCAGGCTGTGAATATTGGGTTGGACTGTTCCTAGAGATCCTCTCTGAGGAGCTGTGATCTTGAACTGTTTGGGAAAAGTTGCTCTTCCCTTGGGAATAGGTTTGGTGGGATCTTGCTTTGATGTCCAGGTGATAAAATTAGGTTTTCAGCACTAGGGCTGAGTTTAATAAGATGTCCAAGCACACATGGATTTTCTTCTGGTTTTGTTTTTAAAGACTGGGGAGCCGTTTGGGCTGGTTCATTGCATGACTGGAAGGACTAAGATCAGCAGCACTGAAACATTAAGGCAAAGAGCTGCGGGCAATAACCTGCTGTACCAGTCTGGGGTAGCTGGCCCCTCTCACTTTTTGGCCTTTGGTGGTGATGACACATCACATGCCCATGGGCTGGGGCTGTTAGTTCAGGAGGTGACAGCGAACGGGGCAATGCAGCACTTCTCTGTGTCAGAGTTGTGAACGACCTGTTCTCCCATGAGTGGCATCTGAGCTGCATTTAGACACAGCATAGAACTGGGCAAATTTTCTGCTTTCTACAGCAGATCTGGGAGTGAATTAAACACACACAGTCGTGTTTTTTCCCCTTTCATATCTGACATGCCAGACCCCACCCAAAGGTGCTGATTATATATCACTAAGGTGAGCACTACTGTTTGCTTTGGGGCTGGTGCTGGCGAGAGGCTCCTCCTCGCCCCAAGCCAAGTGCTGGGGGTACTCAGGTAAGCAACTCTTCTGACCTGCCAAGCGTGCCCACACAATGGCTGGTTGAAACTCGTGGAAAAGCTCACATTTTCCTCTCCTGACTGCAGTCATGGATCCATCTCTTTCACACTGCTTGTCATAAACAGGCATGTATTTATCCCACTTCTGTAGCTGGATCCCAGGGTGGGAAGAGCACTCCCAGCTATATTTGGGCAGTGCCTATCTCTTGGCAAGTATTAGCAGAAAATGAAGTGGAAAGAGGTGTGTTCCCAGGGCTGGGTTGAGATCTGAGCTTCTGAGGCCACAGGTTTGAAATGGATTGTTTTCTTTGGTATCCTTCTTCCATCTCCGCTTTGAATGGCACACTTAGTGCTTTTTAAGAACAAAGCCTTGGCAGCGACTGGCTGCGCTGGGTCCAGTTTTCTATAAATATTTGATTCTGAAAGATCAATTGCATTTTATCTGTAAGTGCTTTGAGGTGGGTCTGTCAGTTCTGTGGATCTGTCTGTGCCCCAATGAGATGTCCTTGACTTGCTCTGAAGATGGCAGAGTGCACAAGGACAGCCTGGCCTGTGTGTAGTGGTGAAAATCTTGGATTACTTGCAGCAGTTGCAGACAAACATGAATCTTCCTGTATAGCTGAAGGAACGTTCAGTTTAGGAGATAAACCATCCAAAGTCCTGGAAACAGGCCGATGTATAAAACCAGTGCTAGCTAGTATGTATTACTGAACCTCTTCTTTCCTCATCCCGTCCCCAAGCTAGGCATAATTGCTGATAATTGGATCTTATGGAATGGCAGTTGTACATCTGTAAACACATTTGTCTCTCCACAGCCTGTGGAGGCCACGGATGATGCCTTTTGGGACCAGTTCTGGGCAGACACAGCCACTTCAGTGCAGGATGTCTTTGCCCTTGTACCGGCTGCAGAGATCCGAGCAGTGAGAGAAGAATCACCTTCAAATTTAGCAACCTTGTGTTACAAGGTAAGTTTGGTGCTGTTTTATTCCTTGGAGTTGTCCTAGCAGGGGTGTTCCCTGGATCAACAGCTTTGTGATTTCTGAGGGATAACAGGTACCTTGTATCACACAATGTGCTTGCTTGTCCCTGTCTCCTCCTGAGGGTGGTTCTCAACCCTTCCTCTCATAGGTTAGCACAGACCATAGCTTGCATTTGATCAGTTTGGAGCTTTTTTCCTCTTGTCCCCTTCCTGTGTTTCACTCTGTCCTCTTGGGTCTTGCCTGCTCTATAAACTGCTTCTTTCTCAGAGGACTTTGTAGCAAGGATGCATATTTGTGGTGAGGCTGAAGCATCCAGTTCCTTGTCTGCACCTAATTGTACCTCACCATGCACCAGTCCGGCTTCAAGCTGAGAGATCCCAGAGGGATGTGCAGACTGTCACTGCACAAATGCCTGGATAAAGTTTGAGGAAGATCTTAAGACTTTTCTTCCTTCTGCTATGATAACAGAACATTCTTGATGCTGCTTCTGGTGTTGTAACATTCTTGTATGGAGCACAGGGACATTGAGCAGCATTTCCTTCCCTGTCAGGTTTGGCAAATTGTCAAGCTGATGAGCAACAGCCTGAGACTTACTTTGCCTGGGAAAGTGCAGGTGTTAACAATGCCCCTGGTTTGAGCCATGCCAAGAGTAGCCTTGAATTTGTGGTTGAAACATTTGAAATGGCACTTTTCCAGTTTTAAACAGTTGCTGTCATCCTGTTTTTCTTTCCTCCTCTACAGTATGTGAATGAAACTTACTGAATTATAGTGAAGGTATGAATTGTAGACAGAAGCATGTAGTGGATACTTGAGAAAAAATATGAACATGAGGAAAAGTGCAATGTTTTTTCCCTGGTATTGGCTTCTGGCAATGAGCAATTGGGAGCAGAGAAGGGCTTAGGAGATCTGTAATCCCTTTGACTCTACGTTTCTTTCTTCCAAAACCAAGACTAAAATATGGTCTCTTCTCCCTATTGGCAACAGGTGTGTTGGGAGGCCTTATGACTGCAGGACTGTTTATCCATGAGCTGTAGATCTTGGAATATCAGTGTCATAGGAGCCCACAAGGCTCCAGCAGGGCTTTTGCCAGAATGAGGGCCCTGACCTGTGCCATGTGCAATGTGCCACTGGACTTAGCAATGCTGTATGTTTGTGGAGAAATGTCATTTACAGTCATAGTTGGAGATTCAGGCTGTACAGTCACAGGTGTGCCTGAAAAGATTGTTCAGCTCAGTTAGTGTGTGACAGGCTGGGACAAAAAGCACTTAATACCCATTAATGCAGTGACGCAAGCTGGCAGAGTCAGTGACCCAGGCAGTGTACCATGAAAATAAGCAGGGGCACATGACCTCATGAATTAAAAAGCAGCAAGATGAATCCGTGTTAAATGTTTTGGCTTTCGTTTCCCCTCTGTTTCCCCTTGGGATCAGTGAGTAAGAGCAAGTGGGTGCAGCCGTGGAGGGAAGAGACTGCTTTTTTTCTATCTGTGGGTAAAACCTCCTGTCACTGCCTCCTGTGGCTGTGGTTGCTGCCTGGTGAGACCCACATCTATTCTGAAAAGCCCAGTGATCCTCCACTGGAAGTTGCAGCAGCCACTGGATGGGCTGCAGTGTCTCAGCCAAGAAGGTCTTTCCAGAGCAGCAGTCCTGTTCACAGGGGCAGTGGAGAAACCTGGGCTACCACCGTCTTCTGCAGCAGGATCTTGACAGATGCTGCTGGAGGCTGTATCCCTACACCTAACACAGGCAGCAGCTTAGCTCCCACCTCCTGAATCAGGAGAGGTCCCTGCTGTAATCTTACAGACAGAACTGTCAGACTGTGTTTCTGTGTGATCATCTCCTGCCAGCGCCTCACACAGTGCAGCACAGTGCTGCTGCTGTGGTCCTTCCTGCCTGGATCTCGGGTACTTGCTGGGGCTGATTAATCTCACCTGCCCTTTTCAGTGTGTGGTGTCATGGAGCAGTGCTGGAAGGAGCCTTCTGGTGCTTTGGCTGTCTGTCTCACATGGCACCACATGTGTGCTGCATGGATCAGCCCTGGCATTTGAGCTTTCTTGCAGTGGAACAGCAGAAATTCAAGGTCTGTTTAATATCATTAATGCTATTTTTTACAGAGTTTCAAACAGCGACAGTGCCATTAAACTGAGAGAAAATGGACTTCCAAGAACTATTTATAAGTCTGTGTGAGGGTATCACTAGCAGGACAGACATGCCTAGCTCTTGCTAACTTGTGCTCAGGATAATGCTGCCTTCCTTGGTTTTGTTTCCCTCAGGCTGTGGAGAAGCTGGTGCAGGGAGCAGAGAGTGGCTGCCACACGGAGAAGGAGAGACAAATTGTCTTGAACTGCTGTCGGCTCCTCACCCGTATCCTGCCTTACATCTTCGAGGACCCAGACTGGAGAGGTTTCTTCTGGTCAACTGTCCCTGGGGCTGGCCGAGGAGGGGTCTGTCTCTTGTGTCTTATTCTTCTTTCTGGAGGGTGATGGGGAGGCTGCAGTGAGGAGACACTATGTATATTTGGGGGCAATTTTATTCCAGTTATTTCTTTGTGGTCAGAAATTAGATGGCACTTTCTAAATTCTTTCTCTTCCTTTGGTTCTTGCTGCATCTTCTGAATGTTTCACTTGTGTGTATAGCTGTAGGAGGGTACTGATATGTGAGAAAGAGCTTCTCCAGTACAACTGGAGGTATGACTCAATTAATATGAGAGCTGTACTGAAGGCTGTGTGACTTTCTTAGACTGAAATGTCCTTGTTCCATTAATTACAGTTGATTTAAGTTTCAAATCAAAATGCAACAGGGTATTGTTTGCACTAATTTTACAGTGTCACATTTAAAGTGAACAGTGCCAGAGAAACTCTTGGCATCATGTCTCAATACTCTGCTTATGAGCTGAGTGATACAGTTTTAACTGGGGGTCTAACCTGGGAGATGAAGTCTACAACTGAGCAAGAGCGGTTAAAGAGTGGTTCTGTTCTGGCTCTGTCTCTGACATCCATAACCCTGCGGAGTATCTCAGCCTCCCCACATTACTCTGGAGAGCAAGCACAATAGCACTCTTTTGCATCTATCAGAGGAACGGAGTGAAAGTGCTTTAGGATCTTCTGCAAATAGGAGGAGTAGCAGCACTGAGAGCACGGCTGAGTTATACCAGGAGTATGTATTTGCCTGCTTGGTCCCTCAGCAGCTGCTCTGTGCTTAGAGAGCCCTCCCTTATGAGTTTCTGATCTGCAGGTCAGTGTGGCTGTACTGAAGAACGTGGTTCTCCTGAGTCTAAGAGCAGTGGCTTTGGGGAGAGTTACGACGGGTTGGCAGTGGTTGGTACAGTGTAAACTGGCAGCTCTTACTGTCTCTATCTGTCACCTCTAATCTTCTTTTTCTGGGGGCATGTCAAAAGGAAGTTCTGGGTGGTGAAAAGGGAAGTCTTTGCTAGTCCTGCTTTGTGATTTGTGTGATTGGGCGGGTGGTTGTCCATCCTTTCACCTCTGCAGAGGTCAGGGTGTGCTGGAGAGGCTTAACAATGGAGGAACTTTTTTTGGGAAGGAACATGCAGGGGTGCCTGGTGCTTTGATCCAGCCAGGCTGCTGTTACTCCTGTTTTTCCACTTTGTTCAGCACCTAGAAGAGAGTTTCTCAGCCTCAGGGTGGTAGGGTCATCCCAAGGTGATCCAGCCCAGTCCACCTGTGCTGTGTTGGGGAACCCTCCTGAGTGTGGGTGGAGCTGTTCAGTGTGCTCAGTCATTTAACCAAGTGCATTTAACCTGTAAGGCTCGGATAACAAATACAGCCCTGAGGTGTTAGGGAAACTAGGATCACATATAATCTGGGGCAACAACTTTTCTGTCTGGTGGCTGATTTCTGTCTGGGAACTGAAGATGATGGTATGCCTAGACTCTTAGTAAATATCTCTGTGATTATCCTTCACCTGCTTTATGATGGAGTGATAGATGGCAGAGCTCCGTGGAGCCATGGCTTCTCCTTCCTCTATGGGAGTCTGTGTTGTGTTGAGATCTACTGTTTTGTTGTGTGTCACTGGATGTAGATGGTACCTGCAGCCTGCAGGGACATTTTTTTCTGGCAGTTGAGATACTCTTAGCAAAAATCACTCTTGGGAAAGAAATCCACTTGGACCCTAATGGTTGTCATTTCACCCCTTGTGCTCTCGACTGTGAGCACAAGTCAAAGCTGGCTCTGTCCATCCTCTCTGTGCCTGTTCTTACATCCGGGCTCTGTTTGTGGTATCCTCCCTGCTGTCACTGAGACAGATTCAGAGCCACACAGACCATTATCTCCATAGCTGCCTGCTGTGATTGAAGAGGTGTGTGTTGTGCTCGGGCTAACAGAGGCCTGGCTGAGGTAGATAAGCTCCTGCCATTTCTGCTCTCTGCCTTTCCCTCCAGCACCGGTGTGTGGTGGGAAGGCCTCCCAAGCAGGATGCTCTTTGACAGGCAGGATCTGGCAAGGTTTCCCGTGGCAACGGCTGCAGAGGAGTAGCCATGCGTGCTTGGAGAGATTTCTTTGAATGCTGGAGATGGCACAGTCCTCTCTGCTGTCGTGCTCACTCTGCTGTGGCAGGCTGGGGCAGCTCCTTGCCTAATGCACACAGCTTCACCCTGTTCTGTCACCTCCAGTTCTGGGCAGCCCATGCAGAAAGAACTTTGAGGGGTTTTATGCCTTATTGCTGCTGGTTGGCTTCTCCCTATTGCTGCCTCTGTGCACCATCCAAATCACCCTCCTTCATGAATATAAAACCCTCTTCTCTGTCAATGCTTCCCTTTCCTTCTTCTTCAAGAAGTCAGGCCATGTGGCAAGGTGTACCCAGTCCTACTCTTCTTTTTCCCTCACATCTCCAGGCCTTTGTCTGCTCAGTTTGCTGTCATTAAAGACCTTATTCCTGTTTAGTCATCACCATCCAGGGGGAAATTTCTTTCCTGTACTGTCTGGGGTTTTGTTCCTTTGTTCCTTTTGTTCCCTCCTGTTCCTGTGTAATGTCTTGCCTCCCTATGTGTTTTTGGGGAGTGTATCTTCTTGTACTGTGGCATACTGGTGTTACTGTGTGCTCTTTGCTTACCCGGAACTGACAATGCTCTTCTGTTTGTCACTTCAGGGAGATGAAGATGATGAAAATGCCCGGCCGCTGGCCGAGTCGTTGCTCCTCGCTGTCACCGATCTGCTCTTCTGTCCTGACTTCACTGTGCAGAGCCACCGGAGGAGCACAGTGGTGAGCTGAAAGTTGAATCATGAGATTATCTGCATAGAGGCAGATTAGCTGCATGGTGGGGGGAACTTGGAAAACCCCAGCAGCTTCCTGCAAGCCTGCAGGGAGGAAAATACAGGTTGCTGAGCTTAAGCCCACAGTGAGTAATATTGATCATCATTTCGGGTTCATGGTATGGTGTCTGTGCCTTCTAAAACAAATGTTCTGGGGATGGGTCTCAAATGGAGTGGTTGGCAACTACTCCCAGGAAAAGGTGGTTGTGCTGGCAAACAGTTGCTCTTCTGTTGTTGCCAGCAGAGCAGAGACCTTTAGCACCTTGTTCCTTTCTCTGGCAGTTTGGTGCAGTCCGGGGCAGGAAGCAGCTGTTTGCCTGCTCGCGTGTGCTGTGATCTAAATGAGTAGATGGCCTCTGTTGTGCCTTTCCCCCTCTTCTCTCTCTTTGTATCATGGCAGCAAAGACATATAAATATGTTCTGATCCTTATGATGATAGTACTTCAGAGGAATTTTCTGAAGAAGGGATCTCCTACTAGGTGTGCTAAGAACAGAGAACAGATTGTGGTACATCTCCCACCTTCTTTCTCTCTGCCAGTGACTCTTGTGTTTTCTGTGGGTTCAGTCTATAAACAAAAAAACAGTGCTCCTTTTTGGGATAGATCTGACACAAACTGAAAATGAGAATGCTAAACCATGGTGTGTTTGATGGCTGCAAAGTTCCTTGAAGATCTGAGTACTGCATTGGTTGCTTGGAGTTTCTGAGTAGTAGAAAGAGTTGAAATCTGTCACCCAGGGCTGAAGGGGCAAGGCTGGATCAGAGTTACCCATAAGCTATGAGTAAGTTGTGCTGAAACAGATGGACTTGCTGTCTAGTGTTGTCACCTGGTATGGATTGCACAAGTCAGGGTGACAATGGGTTTTCCTGAGAGAGCCTCCCCCCACCACTTGCACCTGTGATTTTTCCCTTGCCAGCAGCCAGACTGGTTTTTCAGGGTTCTGGGCAACTGGAATTAGACACTGAGATTGTGAATGATTTATGTTCCTTGCTGCTGGCTGCCCATCTGCTGCCTGCAGCCTCTGTAGTCTTTGCTGAGCTGACTTTCCCTCTCTGGGCTTGGTCTGACTGTAGCTTAAGAGCAGAGAGATGGGTACCACCTCCTCATGTTCATGGCAGAGCAGCATGTGGCCCCAGAGATACAGGTCATGGTGGACGTTGGCTGAAGTACCACTGAGTAAAGAGGAAGAATTGTGAGAGAATGGGCAAAGGAGACACAGGACTGACCCATACTCTTACTGAAGTCAGCCCTAAAATTACAGCTGGAAGTGTGTGTTCCCTCCATCATGCACAGTACTTGTATCTCTGTGTTTTATCTCTTGCTTGCAAAGGCTGAGCTCTTTGAAGACATCAGCACCTGCTTTTTCAGGTCTGGGGTGGAGCTTCTGTATGATTCAACTGTCTGGATGTTTCTCTGCTGTTATTTCCTAGAGAGAGGAGCTGAACTGCCTTGGATATATCACCATTGCTGCCAATTCTGGCTCCTGCCTTCTGTGATTCAACCTCTTATTTCTCCCACAGGACACAGCAGAAGATATCCACTCCATTGACAGCTGTGAGTACATCTGGGAGGCGGGAGTGGGCTTTGCTCATTCTCCACAGCCCAATTACATCCATGACTTGAATAGGTAAGAGCTTCTGCTAAAGCAGAATGGAAAGAAACTGGGCTCAGGAGAGGGCGATCTGGGGGAGATGAGCTCTCTTTTCCTCCTCGAGTATCCGTGATTCCCCAGGAGCTTTCTGCTTGCTCCTTTCTGAGATAACAGGACTGACAACACAGAAAAAACCACAGCTGACCTTTTGAATAGCTTTTCGTAATATAAAATGGGAGTCGGACTGTCCTCAGCAGGAACTGGGAAAACCCTGCTGTTCTGGAAACGCCAAGGAGCTCTGTACTAGATTTCTTTCTTGTAAGGCAGCAATTCTGCTGAGCTTTGTGCCAGTGACAGCAGTATGGCTTAGGAAATGAAATGGGCGTAGCTCTTTCTTGAAAGGACTTTATAGATGGGACTGAGCCTTCCTTATGTGTTGTTGTGGTGATTGTGCCTCCTATGCCCAGTCCCTCGTCCTGAATGTCTCCAGGCCTTTACTTCTCCTTCCAGGACAGAGCTGCTGAAGCTGCTGCTGACCTGTTTCTCTGAGGCCATGTACCTGCCTCCCTCCTCAGACAGCAGCAACACCAACCCCTGGGTACAGTTTTTCTGCTCTACAGAGAACAGGTGAGGGTAGAGGGTGGGAGCCTGGGTGCCAGGGGAAGAAATACCTTCAAATCTGTTCCATGGAGTATTTTGGTAATGGGGAACCATAGGGCTTGTTATCTCCAATGTCCAGGGGCTGTTCTTTTACTTGGTCCCTGTCTCATACACACCCCATTAGTATTTCTGCTTAGTGAGAAGTGTTCCTCAGCAGCAAAAGGAGAGTCTGAGCACGGTGCCCACTGGAGTTTGCTGCAGGATTGATCCCTGCCCTGTGGGAAATGGCAGGTCCGTTCCCTGCTGTAGACCCTGTTCCCTTGGGAAGGGGATGTGGTGTTGGTAGCGGATGAATGCCGCCCTCTAGTGACATTGTACCTCTGGGCCTTGCAGCTCCTCAGGTGACACTCACTCACCGTAGGGGAGCACATACCCGGCTAGAGGCTGAAGAGATATAGTTTTGTCTTTCCAGAGGCTAGAGAGCTTTGAGGTCCTTTCCCGTATTTACATTTTGCACAAGATTCCTCTGGAAGCCCACGTGGCCTTTTTCACCTCCCCTCCCCTCTCAGCTGTAGTCCAGGAGCCCAGCTGGGAGCTGGAGTGTGTGCTCTGGGGTCTGGGCTGCTCACTCATGGGCTGCTCTCACAGGTTAGAGAAGATGATTGTGTTTTTTCATGGCCCCAGACTCTTGGGGAGAGATATGCCTGTCCCTCTCCAAGGCAGTGCTTTTATTTCCTGCTGCTGCCTTCTGAGAGCATTTTCTCCTCCTCAGACATGCACTCCCACTCTTCACCTCACTCCTGAACGTTGTCTGTGCCTATGACCCCGTGGGTTATGGGATTCCTTACAATCACCTGCTTTTCTCTGACTACCGTGAGCCGCTGGTGGAGGAGGCAGCCCAGGTGCTGATCGTCACCTTGGACTACGACAGCTCCACCAGTTCAAGTCCCACTGTGGATGGCACAACCACTGGCACAGCCATGGATGATGTGGATGTGAGTGATACTGGAATCTCTATTTGCTGCTCTCCTGAACTCACTGGGGTCCTCTCACACCAGCTTGTATTGAATGTTGAGTTGTAGGACCCAGCACTGCTACTCCACTTGCAGTCTGCTGTTTCTGTTCCAATCCCGCTTCAGTCCTGTAGTCACTAAAGACCTATACATGGCCAAAATACTAGATTTTGGTCACTGATTTGAATCAGTGGACTTGAGGAGCATGTAAGTGAAAAGTCTCTGACTTTACTATTCTATGCAGTGCTCTGTCTCCTTGCATTTAAAGCTGGATCATTCAGAGGAGAAAGCTGAAGTGAGAGACCTTGGTGGTTATACTTCAACTTCTTGAATACACCTTGTTGCCAGTAAGCATTTCACTTCTTTTCTTTGAATGCAGCCTCCTGGACCAGACAATCTGTTTGTGAATTACCTCTCAAGGATACACCGGGAGGAGGTAACATGTTCCCATCCTGCACTCTGCCCTGTCTGATTTCATGCTGATTGCATTAGCCCTGGGCCCACCACAGTCTCTTTCCTGATCTGCTGGCAGGATTTCCAGTTCATCCTGAAAGGAGTGGCTCGCTTGTTATCAAACCCACTGGTGCAGACCTACCTGCCAAACTCTGCCAAGAAGATCCAATTCCATCAGGAACTCCTTGTCCTCTTCTGGAAACTCTGTGACTTCAACAAGGTGTGGATCTGCTGCTTGCTGACCTTCACCCCAGCTTGCCTGCTGTGGCTCTGGCTGGACCAAGCCCTGGTGAAGGGCTGTGGTGGGTAGCTGGCAGTGGCTCTGGGGTGCTGTGGTCATCAGCCCTACTGATGCAGAGGCTGGGGGTCTGGCTGTAGGGACAGCCTGGGAGAGGGGCTGCAGCTCCTGAAGATCTGTGCTGGAAGCAGGTTCTGCAGCAGGTATTATAAAACTCTACAAATAACACTGGAGTTGATGAGGTAGTGCATACACCAACCTTTCTAATGTTCTTGAGAGACTGATTAGCTTGAGACTGCCTGTCCCAAGTCCTGTGGATAGTGCAGGGTATATGTTTATGATTGTTTGAAATCCTCCCCTTTCTTCCAGAAATTCCTCTTCTTTGTGCTGAAGAGCAGTGATGTTCTGGACATTCTTGTCCCAATCTTGTATTTTCTCAATGATGCCAGAGCAGACCAGTGTAAGTTGGTTATTTTCAATATTTGGAACAATTTGTGCTTAACAGTTGAGCTATAATGTTTTTGAGATGCTTCCTCCCTACCACTTGACAACATCTTGAGTATGTGTTCCTGACCTTCTACAGACATGGACTGGAGTTGTCCGGTTAATTGGGTTTTAATGTTTGTAAGAGGCTAGAAGCAGGACATGACCTATCCTGCAATATAGGGAGGGGAGATCCTTCCTTAGTATGTGTTAACATTTTGATTCCTTGTGTTGAAAATTGTGTCCCTGATCCAGTGAAGACGGAAAAATGAGCAATCTGCTCTTTCCATGGGAGTATATCAGGCATAACTCCCATTATTGTGTAGTGGAGAGAAGTAGTCAGATCTTCTCTACTATAATGATGGGTTTACATTAAGAATATAATGAAGAAAAGCATCCAAGATTTAGCACTGATAAGACTTAACACAGATGTGCTTGGGAAGGACACTGGTACTGATAATGGAGGGAGCACTGTGTGGGATGTTCTGTATCAGGATGGTTTAGTCTCTGCAGTTTTTTATCAGTCCCATAGTGTTTCTTCTATCTCCTCACTGCCCCTCCCAGAATTCCAGTGGCCTCACTGTGACATGTTTTTTTGTGTTGTTCTCTCCTTGCAGCACGAGTGGGCCTGATGCACATTGGGGTCTTTATCCTCCTGCTCCTCAGTGGGGAGCGTAACTTTGGGGTGCGACTGAACAAGCCGTATTCTGTACGAGTGCCTATGGACATCCCTGTCTTCACAGGGACACATGCAGATCTGCTAATCATAGTGAGTACAGTTCCAGCACTTCTTGAACTCTCCTAGCTCCACAAATAATTGTCCTCCTTCAATATGCTTGCTCTCTCTAGACTAGAAGCTCATTGAATAGCTAGGAAGTGTGTGGGATGCATTCTGTTAACCTGAGGTGGTGTGTCTGGTAGGGTGCAGTTCCATCTGCATGATAGGATTCCAAAGAACAGGACTCCTCATGGCGCTGCACTGCTGTCCTGAGGGGATGGGTGCATGCCCTCTACTAGACTTGATTGTTGGTAGGGAAGGCAGGGGATCTGGTTCTGTCCCAGGCAACCAGAGGTGTGTGGAGCACATCTGTCAATGTGGACAGCAGTGATACCAAGCTCAGCCCTACAGGTCTGGGTTGCTGCAAGTTTCATTGACCTTTCAGTCTGCCCACAATACTGACTATGAGCAGCTGTGTGCTTTGCAATAGGAGCCTCATGTGCTTCTCTTCTGTCATGTTCTCATTCACCAGAGAGGAATCTCTCAGCAGCTTCAGACAAATCTCCAAGAGGAGATTCCTATTAAAAGGAGTAGGAAGAAACCTACCCACCACAACTGCTCTTGACACTATGTGTTTGCTCTTGCATTCCGTTAATCTCAGATTATTTCTTTGTTTTAATTATGCTTAGGAGTTTTCTGCAAACATGCCAGCAAAAGGTGGGAAGGCCAAGATTGCGAATGTCTGAACTGGTTGCAAGGCACTTGAATCTTTCCATGTCTGAGGATATAGTTAAAAAGAGAACAAACATTTGAGTTAGAAGTTTGCATTAAAATCAAATGTAAAATGATTAGTTCTGTGGCATTTCAAGCAATTATCATAAGGGTTCAGAGTCAAAGTCTATTAGAGGTGAAAGTGTCTCTTACTTCCTGGTGGTTTAGTTCTGTCCCATGCTACCTGAACATTCATTGTGGAACACCTCACAGTCAGTTTTTGTTCCCAAAGGATCCCTTGTAATCACATTCCCAAAGGATTCCTTGTAAATGAAAGCTTGTACTCCTGGAGTGCGAGTCTGGGGTGAGAGCAGCCTTCCCCACCTGTGTAACTGTGGAGTGTGCAGGGCCCTGCCTAGGAAGGAATGGTGTCAAGAAGCGATTAGTGTGGGGGTGGCACTGGTTTTGGTTGAGAGGGTGCTTCCAGTAAGGTGCTGCCTTGCTCAAGAGCTCCTTCCTTCCACAGGTCTTTCACAAGATCATCACCAGCGGGCACCAGCGGCTGCAGCCCCTCTTCGACTGCCTGCTCACCATCGTTGTGAACGGTGAGTACTGTGTGGGGAGAAACCACAGTCCACAGTGCTTTCACTCCCTCTCCCTGTGCCTCTGCCTGTGTTCCCTAACACTGGCCAGTGCCTGCTGCTGGAAACTCATCCCTTCCAGCCTGTACTGGAGGGTCTGGTGCAGACAAGATGTGCCTCCATGGTCAGATGGGGCAGAGGGAGGGACAGCAGAGTCCTGGAGCTCCCCTGGGGTGGCAACAGGACATGTGCTAGCAGGCCTGGTGAGGGTAGTACTGTCCCTTTCCAGCAGGGAGTGCCACCTCCTCACGGTCGTGATGCTTCCCTTGGTGAGTGCCCAAGTGGCTATAGTTGTGAAGCTTTTCAGGAGGCACAGCAGAGGTGCTGTTATTAGTGTAAGACTAAACAAAATCCTCTAAAAGCAGCGATGCTTGCTTTTACTAGGCAGTATCTCTGTTTCATTTGCTTTGGAAATATTTCTGTGGAACCATTTGGCTCAGCTGTTCCATGAGACTTTCTCAGAAGTGCAAGGGTGGGAAGGTCATAAAAACAATATTTTAGTGGTGTATTTTTGAGAATAAATACACCTTGGTTCTTTCTCTAGTTTTCATTTGTTTGCCTTCCACAGTGTCTCCATACCTGAAGTCTCTCTCCATGGTGGCTGCTAACAAGTTACTGCATCTCTTGGAGGCTTTTTCCACCACCTGGTTTTTATTCTCTGCTGTCCAGAACCACCATCTTGTTTTCTTCTTGCTGGAAGTTTTCAACAACATCATTCAGTACCAGTTTGATGGTAATAGACTGCTTTATTTAGTGGGTTTGCACTAGTTTAGTCCAAGAGAATGTCAGATGGAAGTTCAGAGGAAGTCCAAGGAGATGAGAGGAGGTGAGAAGTGTAGAAATCAGCTACATAGGACTGAGAAGCTGGATTAGTAGATAATCAGCATTGGGTCCTGGCCCAGGCAAATTTGGTTAGAGCAAAATAAGATGTTATCTAATTACTGGCATTAATACCTGAGCCCTCCTGCAGAAGGTGAGATTCACAGAGAGGAGAAGAAACATAGAGTGAGTGTGTAACATGTTGAGTTGTGACTGGCTGGATGTTGCTGTAAAACTGTTCGTGTTGCTCAGCAATGTAGGAGATGGGACAAAACACCTTTCAAGTGCCTCTCAGTTCTGCTATGGCAGGTCTCTGGGGCTGAAGACCAAACTGCCTCATCCAAAGTTCTGATATTTGCTACTTTCCAGGAAATAACTTTCCCTCTTAATAGCATGACAGTCTTTTACCTAATAAATAATAAAGTAAGGTCCCTAAACCTGGTCAAAATTTAGTGTTTTGCTTTAAACTTGCAAGTCAAGAATGGCCATTCTTCCCTGATGGGAATCTTGCATGTGGCAATTGCCAAATCCAAAACCATGGATGTAATTTGTGGGTGTGATTTGTTTTTTATTTTGGAGGATGGTTTCATTTTGTTCTGTGCCATCTTGCACACAGTAACAATTCTGGCCTTTTTGCTTTGCTATTTCAAGTCTGTGTCTCCTCAAATTAAATGCCCTGATTTGTTTTGTGAGTTCTTTTGAAGATGGAAAAATGTTGAACCTTGGCTAGTAACCCTTTCTTCCGAAATAGATGCTAATGGTTTAAACTGCCTTTTTTCTTCTCAGCTGTTTGAATATCCCTCACCAAGCCATTTCTTGTCAGCTTTCTAGCCTAGGAAGGATTTAACTGAATTTTCTGAACTCCTTTGTAATGGATAAGAGGATATTGAGCTCTGCTCTTTCTTCCCTGTGCCACTGCCTTTGTGGATGGGAGCAGTCAGGCTTTGTGTACCCAGCGAGCTGTGCTGGGTTGGCAGAGCTCTTTGAGCCTTACTTTTCTGTTCATTTTGTTGCTTTGATTCCCAGGGAACTCCAATTTGGTTTATGCTGTTATCCGCAAGCGAAATGTCTTTCACCAGCTGGCCAACCTTCCCACGGACTCCCAATCCATCCAGAAGGGGCTGCAGCGCAAGAAGAAAACCCCTGAACCCATTTCTCGCACCAACTCCCAGGATGGGGTCTCCATGGAGGGGTCACGTCCTGCTGCCCCTGCTGAACCAGGGACACTGAAGACCAGTCTGGTGGCTACTCCAGGTGAGCTTTAGTTTACCTTTGGGACAGAAGAGAAGTTTGTTTTCTCTGTGAGATACAGTATGGACTCACCCTTTCACTGGGTGTGGAGAGATTAAGAGTTTACATTTGTGAATAACTTAACTGCCTTTCAGTCTGAGTTTCAGATCAGTTGGCCCAAGCTGATCATAAACAAACTGCCTTGAGTTTCTGTCCTCTCAGACTTAGTGTCCACGTGACCGTTTGTCCTAATCTTGACCTGTTGCCTCAGGTTAACTCTATCCATGTGAACCTGTGTTCCTCCTCCTCAGGAAGCATTTTTGTAGAAAAAAACTCCTTTGGGGTTGTGAAATCAAAGCTAAATCTTGCTTCTCCTGTTGAAAGAGGAGCTTTTCCAATATCAGCAGAGACACAGGATGTCTGTGCATAGTGAGGCAGAGAAGAGCCCTCTGCTTTTAAACATGTTTAATTAACTTGTGTTTCTGAGCTTTTCCTCTTTTGAACACAGGAATTGACAAGCTCACAGAGAAGTCCCAGGTATCAGAGGATGGGACCATGCGTTCACTGGAGCCTGAGGCTTCCCAGCTGTCACCAGAAGGAAACCCACCTGCAGCCTTGAGTGATGGGGAGCCCTGGAGTGGGGTAAGGCCAGACACTGGTGTTCAGGGAAGGTCTAGATGTGAACAAAAATGAGTGGTTAGAAGAAGAGGCCTGTTGACCCATTGAAGAAAGGCATCGCACTAAAGGCAGCGTGCACACATGCAGTGTGCTGGGACACAGCGTGGTTCAGAAGGGCTGTTGCATCATCTTGGGTGTTTCATGTTTGCACTGTGACACGAGCTGGGGCACTTGAGTGAGCTTTCTCCAACATGAAGACTATGACAGAGCAATGAGTGCAGAATTGGCAGAGGATGCCCATGAAACCTCCTGATCCAGGTTCTTACTGGTGTTTCTTTTTCATCTCCCTTGGGATGGAGAGCACTACCAGAATCTTCTAGCTAGCTGGTGCTGTGAACAATGTGTTCTCATGAAGGCTGGGCTGAGGTGCTGCTGTCAGAGTGGCTTTGAATAAATTGGAATGTACAGAATTCCCAAATACCCCAGGACCAATGTTACTTACCCTCCCTGGCCTTGCCTGGTACCAGGCAAAGGCCCGTGGCCAGTGAGACATCTTAAGCACACAATTAATCATGTTGCCATTAAATAAGATCTTGACTGAGAACTTGTGGAAGGTTTGCTTCTTCCAGCAGCCCATGAAACATAATCATGGGTCTTTCCATGTGTGTCCAGCAGCTGGCTCGAGCTGTTCCCCAGCCGGAAAAGCACTGGCACAGCTCTACCCCAAGCTGGCTGTTTCTGGTTGTGAAGGTGACGAGTGAAGGAGTCCATGCATGTGGAGATGCAGGATGGTGCATTCTGTTGGAAGGAAGTGGTGTGCCCATTTCTTTTGTAGAAAAGTCAGCTCTAGGCTGTAGAAGGGAATGATCAGGAAGCATTGCTGAAGGAAAAAGCCTCTCTGTTTTCACCTTGTGTAGAAATCGACAGTGCAGTGATTTTAGAAGGTTATTTCCTTCCCTCCTTCTCACCATGAATATGGAAAGCCAGGTTGAGTGTGTCATTCCTCAAGAGGCATGAGTTATTAGGTAGGAGTTGCTGTGAGCCTACTCTAGGAAAAATGCTCTTTAAGATATTCCAGAATGGACACAAAAAATGCCAGAGATACTCAGTAGTCAGAGGCTGAAAAATCTGTGGCCTTTAGATATTTAATCCCTGTGCCAAAAGAAAGAAGCATGCCTGAACAGTGTTTTGTCAGTCATGTTTTAACTCTGCCACAGTGGATTGTTCCAGCAGAGTGTCAATAGTGGTGACTGGAGCCATGACCTTCCACAGGGTCCTCCAACTTCATCAAATATTGCCACTCTCTGTGTCAGAGCACGTGGGTTTGGTGAATGAAGGTTGGGTGGTTTTGACATGTTCTAGGGACAGGCTGAGCTGTCTTTCCTAGTAGTGGTCTAGAAAATCTGGGGAGAATATCAGCAGAAAATGGATTGTATTTCTTACTCTTAAGTGTGATTTGCATTTGTTTGCTTTTATTTGTTTAAAATAATGTTTATTGATAGGAGGCATCACATTCCCGGCGGGATCGAAGGCGTCTCTCTAGTGCATCCTCCAGTGGACAGTGGACTCCAACTCCTGACTGGGTAAGAGCATCTGGACAGAGGAAATAAATAATGAGAGAGTTATGGCAGAAATGCTTCACACTCCCTGCCCCTTCCCTGCTATCAGAGGCTCTCCCAGAGCAGGCACTTGAGGTCAAAGATGTCCAAAACTGACATCTGCAAAGAAATACTTTATTTACCTGTTTCAAACTAATGCTTCACTGGTGTCACTGGATGCCTCATAATTCTAGTGCTCCAGTAATTATTGTATTGCTCCTGTGCACTCAGTTTGTCCACCAGGTTTGTGATTATTGTAAACTTCATTTGTTGCAGAGATTGTGGAGACTGCTGTAAAAACCTGCTAATGCAGCACACTGATTTCCCTGCTGTTTTCCTACCTACAGGTGATGTCTTGGAAGTCAAAGCTTCCTTTGCAGACAATCATGCGGCTCTTACAGGTGCTGGTCCCTCAGGTGGAGAAGATTTGCATTGACAAGTAAGGAGATTTTTGGAGAGGAAGGGCTGTGTGGTGTTTAAGGAGCAATATGAGGTTGGCAGAGTTTGTATTTGGAGGGCCCCTAAGGGAAACCTTGTAAAGTTTAATTGAAAGCATCCTGGGCTCAGCAGAGTTGTTACTTTCCTTGCCAAACATGTTGATTGTCTGATCCCTTCTCCACTCTGTTTACAGAGGGGAGGGGCTGTGTTCTACTTGGCCACGGCTCAGTATCTGTTTGTTTAGGCTGATCCTTTGTGCTGCAGCAGTTTTGGAGATGTCTGTGGGACATGCTAAAGATGTTCCTGGTCTGTCTTGCAGGGGTCTCACGGATGAGTCGGAGATCCTCAAGTTCCTGCAGCATGGCACCTTGGTGGGGCTGCTGCCGGTGCCTCACCCCATCCTCATCCGCAAGTACCAGGCAAACTCAGGCACTGCCATGTGGTTCCGCACCTACATGTGGGGAGTTATTTATTTGAGGTAAACCAGCTGGGTGCAGCCTGGCTTGATCTTTTCCAGGCTTTTGGAAGAGAATTGCATGCACTCAGCCAGCCCTGGGTTATCTCATATTTACAGGGCAGAAAGATGTTGTTCCCTTGAAAGAGACTGGGGTGAATCAGCTGCTCCAAAACTTTGAGTGGGTGACATGAAGGAGGTTATTCTGGGAGTGCTGCTTGTTTGGAAATTGGCAGCAACAGGGAATAGAAAAGCTGCCCAGAGGGTCTGGTGCAGAGATTTTATGCAAAGCTCTGGCTTTGTGAAATGTTGTGGATACTGTCATCTCTGTAAGGTGCATTGTCTCTCAACCAGCGATTTCCTTTTATGCAAAGCTGAAGGCACTCTGTGCAGCTTTATCTTGATTCACCTGGAATCATGGTGATGAGATTATAATTCTGTGTAACTGGCCACAGGGAGTAAAGTGGCTCTTGTCTTTCTCTCTCAGGAATGTGGATCCTCCGATCTGGTATGACACAGATGTTAAGCTGTTTGAAATTCAACGGGTCTAAAGAAAGCACTTACCTCTACTGAGAGAAATACACTGGATCTGAGGACTGCGGTTGTGCTGCTTCATCACAGCTATTCCTGCATTTCACGTCCAGCTGAGAGACCAAAAGGACAATCACTTCATTTACCTCCCTGTCATTTAAAGCTTTAATCGGGACCTGCTTGGACATCCCTCCCCCCAGCTCACTTTTCTTCCCTCACCCTTCACCACGAACCTTGAGTTAAAGATAACTAAGGGATTGTCCATTGTTGTGGTTGCACTAGAAATCAGACTGTTCTTAGCTCCTCTTTTACTCTTTTGCTTCTGGATGTGGTTTGAAAACCGATCTGACCCTGTCCTTGCCCTGGTCAGAGTCAGCATTTAATTGAAAATTACTAGCTGTAAGTTGGGTGCAAAGGGAGAAGCTGCTAGTCCTGCAGGAGACAGGGTTTGGAAACTGCAGTTACTTCCATGGAGCTCCTTAAAGTTTCCAGGGCATCCCTTTTGGCTGCAGGTATCTCCCTGGTATCTCAGTTGCATATAGGGAAGTCTTCCCACCTAAATGAAAGAAGATGTTGAAGGAAAACTTTGTGTCTCTCTAGTCCTTTCCTTGAAAGCTGCTTGAGAAGTTTTGTTGGTGTGGCTCAGAAGTTTTTCCTTGGCTTCCAGGCCCAGCAGCCTGTCTTTCATGGTGGTCCGTTGAAAAGGAGCCTTACTTTTGAAAGCCTTGTTTAATCCATGTGAGCACACAGGGAGGAAGGGACTGGCTCAGTGTGAGCAAGGAGAAGAGACCTGACTGTTAAACTCTTTTAAGTCTTCTCCCACTGGCTGAAAGGGCACCGTCACCTGGGTTTGAAAGGAACCATATCCTTCAATCTTTGCCTGGCAGGCTGATGCAATGCAGGGAGCAGAAGGGTCTTTCGCACACTACTGTTAATGCAAGGGTTTGAGGGAGGCACTCAGGGAAGTTGTAGGAGGAATTTGGAAGTTGTAGGAGGAAAAGCATCTCCATGTCAGTAGGAAGTGGAAAGTGCTGAGGCAAAGTTTAATTTTTCAGGGCATTTTGCTTATTGACCAAGTTATTGGATCTTGAATGTATTAGGTCCCAAGCATGCATACATTTCGGGAAGCCAGGATGGGAACTGGTGGGAGATCTGCTGTTGCTGGCTTGGTTCAGCATTGTGGGTTTACACATTGGTGAGTGGAGATACTCTGGGGTTTGAATCAAATTTTGTGTTCTCCTGGGAGGGGCTGCTGTCTTAGACCCACGTGGTCTTTAGACAATGAAATGTGAGGGGTCGTGTCATGAACTGAGACCTTTCCCTCTCCATCAAAGCACAGTCCTTGGTGCTCTTTTATTCAGGCTCTTGGGAGGATTGCTGGCCACGAGCTATTTGCTACAGGTTAGATCCATTGGTATCACTGCATGGGAACAGGTCTGTCACATTAGGTACAGGGACAGTGTGACACACACTCTGTATCATTTAATGCTGGCCTAAGCTTCACAGCTGCCCATCCTCTCCCAGAGAGCTGCTCCAGTGTGCTGCTGGCTCCCACTGGCCTGTGGTCAGGTGGTTTCCTCCTCTAGGCACTGTCTCATGCCAGTAGAAAGTGAAATAAAACTGGAACCGTTTTCTGAAGGATAAGAAATATGTGAAATAGGGGTTATTCCCCCACCTGCCTCACATCTTCAACCCAGTTTGCTACCCAGCACTACTCTCATCGTGACCCCACCCCTGTTCAGGTGTAAACAGGGTGAGGGCTCCGTTTCACTTGGAGAATCTCATGTATAAGAATGTGATTTGGTGAGGCCAGACTCTGATTGTATGGCATTCACACCTCACAGCTGGAATGGGGACTCCTGTGTCCCATGTGCTTTGCCTCTTCCCTCCCATGGACCTGCTGGTTCTCATGATCTCTTCCGTCCTCTTTTCTGCTTTGTTTCTTTGTGAGTTCCTCTGGAAGCCTTTTTGTTTGTTTCTTGGTGTTTGGAGTCTGATCCTTGTTCTGTGGAAATCAACTTGCACTGTAAACTCTTTGCTTACTTATGGAGAGAAAGATAAAGATTAACTGAAACGTGCACTTGGGTGCTTTTTTTTTTTTTTTCTTCCCCCAAAGAGAGGTTTATAATCCGGTTTGTCTTATGTTGAGGTGATTTGTGCCACTAGACGACCATGGTCTGGCTCCCTCTGCAGTGTTAATTTTTTTTTATAATCAGAAATGAAGATTTGGCTCTGGAAAATGAGCCTGAATTGTGTGGGTTTGGCCATTTCTATATTTATAGTGTTGTCAAAGATCAAACAGGATCAAGTCTTCTGAGTCAGTGAACCATGTGCTAAAACCTTTGTGCAGTTGAGACCTGTAAAACAGGCACCCTGGCCCTGGGGGTTGTTAGGAAAGGACATGGAGGGCCTTGACTGTTTATCTGATCTGTGGTGGCTGTAGGTGAGAGGTGGAGCTGGTGGGCTTCATTCCTGTCCATGCTGATCATGTCTTCAGTCATGAATTCAGTATTCATTCCAAAGTCACCTGCTCTGTGAAAGCTCAGTAACTTAAACCAGTGTTTTATCCATTAAACTGGATAAAATCCAGGTCATGGTTTGCCCATGAAGTGCCATCCTTCCTTGGCCCCAGGCTGTCAATCACTATGAAGGTTTGAGGTCAGACCTTAGCATGTATGTCCTGTGGATCCCATGGTACAAACACTGGCACGAGAATAATAATTAACTTTATTGGAGCCTAATTTATACAGCTGTTATTTCTCATGACATATTTCTGTTGACATGGGCCCAAATACAAACACTTACTGGGGCAAAGTTCATGCTCATGCAATCAGTCTCACTTGGAGTTTTACAGAAAGGTACTATCACTGCCTGAATGCTGAATCCTCACTGTTACTGTCTTGGGAGAGTTTGCTTTACTAGGGAATCCCAAAGAAAACCCATAAATAGACTCTAATCCTAAACCCACACTGATCCTGGGATTGATTTACAGAGGAACAGAAGCAATAATGAGAATGCCTTTTATGCCATGCTTGGGTAAGGATCATGACAGATTTTGATTGATTATAGAGCTGGCCTGCTCTTAAATGTCATAGAATCTCAGAATGATTTGAGTTGGAAAGGACCATGAAGCTCATCTGTCATGGGCAGGAATTCCTTCCTCTAGGCCAGGTTGCTCAGAGCCCTGTACAACCTCTGAATGCAAGAGCAATTTGAGTTTGAGCCCATTGACTGCAGAGCAGACCCAGAGATTTCACAACACATGCATGAAAATTCAATCTCTTTATTTCTATTCAGCAGGCTCTGGATTTGGGACCCATAGTCACAAGCCCCTCGCTCTCCCACATGCTTTCAAAGCAGACATCCCAATGGAACACATCGGCACCTCACTGCAGCCGCCTTCCTTCGTGTAAACCTTGAGAAAGGTTTATGGATGTGCAAGGCAGCAGCAAGGGCCAAAGTATTGGGGTGGGGAGAGATTGACTGTGGGTGCAGCAGTGGCTTGCTCTTGAACTAGCCCTGTGTGTAAGAATGGGACCTTGGCTGGTCCACAGCAGTGATATCATCTGTGGTGAGTAAAGATCACCCACAGGGCTTCCCTAGTGATTGCCACTTGAGGCTCTGGGAGTGCCTGCAGGAAGAAGTAGTGTTTATTTTCACTAAGGCAAGGTCATGTTATAGCTTTTATTTTTTGATGGCTTTTGATTTTCTGAGTTGGTGCAGGCCAGTCTTTGCTGCTTTTGCTGAAGGCTGCCTTTGCATTCTTTTATCTGGAAGATCTCAATAGGAATTGGTAAAGTCCCACTTACTGCCAAACAGCATCCACTGGCAGACTGCTGACTGCATGCATGATTCCTGAGAGCAGTGAGAGTTTGTGGGCTTTGAGTCTATTCTCTGTGGTAGAAAAGGATAATGTGAAAGAACCTCTTCTGAAACTCACGGTGATGTTGTACAAGGAGAAGTCCAAGCAGAAGCCAGAGTAAAAAAATCTTAGAAGGTTCCATGTGCATATCTTGCATCATATTATGCTTGGAGGGAGCATAATCTGGTAGCTGCTTACTGCATCTTTGTTCAGCATCAGTGATTGTCCCCAGCCCCTGGGGTGGGGTCCAGCTTGGCTCAGGCTGTCACATAGACCTCCAGGAGCCCCCCGACTGAGTGCATGCGGTAAAACACACCCAAGGGGAGTCCGAAGTTCACGATCACAAACCAGGTGGAGTAGCCATAAAATGACCTTTCCATTCCATTCTCGAAGATGGGGTGAGCCCCAAATGTGGGCATGACCCACAGCTGGAGAGATGTGAGGGAAAGAAACAAAAGTCAGAGGATGACAAACTGTCCTCTACTTGCACCCTAATCTCAGCACTGGCTCAAGTGGTTGTAGTAATATTTCAGGAGTATCACAGTAGTCTCCTGGCCAGGGAGGAGAAGGAAAATCCCACAGTTATGCTGTTGACTTCTTGCTGTAATTCAAATACTGTTGAATTCCTGGAAACCTAATGAGAGCCCCATTCTGCCCTGGCCTGCTTCATCTTTCTACAGTTTCACTGTTTCCCTGGGCAATGTATTTTTTCTGGATTAAGGCTGCAGCGTTGATTCAAGATTCCAGACCACAGCGTACTTTACTGGGTGACTTTTAAGCCTGGAGACTCATGTTTACAGAGATTTAATGCTTGTGCCTCACATTTTCTTACATTAAACATTAGGCTTAATGAGCCTAATGGGTTTTTTTCAGAGGCTAAAATCTTGGCAAGTAAGGATTTATTAGCTGTCTCCTCCCTGCATCTATAAAACCCAGTAATTTGACTCTAAGGGTAAAAGAGAGACTTGCTAATTATGAGGGTCAGGTATTAACAGCAAAACTGGTCTTCAGTTGCCTCACCAGTAGGTTGAAACTTGGTGGGCAAAGGGGTTTTTTTGTCTGGAATACAAGAGAAAGACAAGAGATCACATCTGTGTCACAGGTCACCATGCCTCAGCCGGAGCTGTGACAGAGCATAGAGCACAATACTTACTATGATGTTGCACAAAACCAAGAAGAACGAGATCTCCCTCAATACTCTTCTCTTCCAGCTCAGGTGAGAGTAGGTTTGGATGTAGGACAGGGAAGCTTTCCGTATCTCCTGTCCCAGCTCCAGCATGCTCACTCGTCTCTGGCTGTAGGCCTCACGATTCTGCTCTTCTTTAGTGTCTTCCTCCTTGCCAGGAGGTGTCTGGCTGTGCTCATGTTTGCTGCTCTGTGTAGTCTCCTCTTCCCCAGGCAGCTCTGCAGCCACCATGTGCTGCCGAGCATGTCTGGCATGTTTGGCCTCAGTTGCTGCTACAACACGCTGCCGGTGGAGCCCATCAATGACAAAAACATTTTGGGTGATGTTCTGAAAGATGATGAGGACAGAGTAGGACAGGGCGAGGCTGTTCAACAGGTCCTTGGGATCAGTGGCCACCAGGGCCACAATGGAGAAGTAGGACATGCCAATTTGGCCGAGGGCTGCCCCCATCAGCAGCACCACGTCCAGGCTGCGGGTTGGGTTCTTCAGCGTGTCCAGCTCCTTTTTTTCCAAGGCATGGATGATTGTTCCGATCACAGCACCCACACTCATCAGGGGCAGGAGCACAATGTAGTAGGAATAATAGATGACAAAGACCTGGCGGCTGGGGACCAAGCTGGTGGCCTGGATCTGGTACATCATGAAGACACAGGCCCCGATGATTACAGCACTGGTGCCCAGCAGTGGCCCAAAGACCACACCCTGGAGCTTGAATTTGGGCTTGATGTGTGGGATGTGGTGATGGCTGATGCGTCTCCCCACGTTCTTCCACATGACGTAGAGCACAGAGCAGCAGACCAGGCAGTACTCGGTGTTGAAGGGGTAGAGCAGGATGTAGCCCTTTTGGAAGACTTTGCAGATGGTCATGTTTGGACATGTGCACAAGGTAGTCTCATTGCCTGGAGCGTGAGAAGAGGAAGGTGACAATTAAGAGGGAGATGGCCTGGATATCAAGGCTGTCTTTGGGAGTTTTTTGTGTACAGGCACAACATGTGTGTCTGTGCCTCAGAAACAGAGATCAGCAGGAAGTTAAATGGCTGCTGCTCAGTCCTAAAGGATGTGAGGATTCAGAATAACACAGTTTAGCTAATGTCTTTTCCTACCCATCATCAACCCCATAGATGCTGGATGAGAGACTCCCTTCACAACAAAACCTTCTCTATTTCTACCCCTGGAATATTAGATTCCCCTTTGTCCCTCTATATCCTCAGAAGGAAGACCACAGCAATTACATGAGCTTCTTCTAGTCTGGCAATCTTGTGCTTGCAATTAATAGGAAAAAGTGAGCAAAAATGCTAATTTATGGTGGTCTTTTCCTTTCCTAGCCCTCAGTTTCAGGGTTTCATAGCAGATCCCCTCCCTTCAGGTGAAGATCTTCTCCCCTTCCAGGCCATTTCCTTGAGACAACCTCCAATAATTCCAATTTCTAGTTCAAATTCCCATAATAGGGAAGTGCAACATTTGGGAGAACTTGAGATATCTGAATCACTGAGACCCAGAGGCTCCCCACTAACACCAAGCCTGACAGAATTCAGGAAGTGTTTGGACCATACTCTGAGGCACATGGTGGAATACTTGGAGATGGTCTTGTACAGGACCAAGAATTGGGCTTGATGATCCTTGTGGGTCCCTTCCAACTCAGTATATTCTGTGATTCTGTGAAATGTTTTCCTAGAAGTCAACTGTGTCAGCCTAACACCAATGGGGATGTGAAGAAGGAGCCTTGCCTGCGAGTCGCTGCTCCACCTCGCGCAGCTCAGACTCAATCTCCATGTGCAGGGTGTCGTTGGTCACAGCCAGGAGCCAGAGAAGAAGGTTGGTGGCTATGGTCAGCATCAGCCCACACCTGGGAGGAGACACAGGACTTGTACAGTGTTTGGAGAGGGTTCATGGCCAGTGGAGATGGTTCATGGTCCTTCCTCTCTCGCTGGTCCATGCACAGATTTGAGTACACGTGGGGTGTTCGTGCCTGCTCTGCCTGAGGCCCATAGGGTGTGGCTTTGCACAAACACAGCTGAGCACATTCCCACTCTGCCGAAGGAGGAGGGCAGGCAGTGCCTGGTGAAACTGGCCTAAGCTGAGACATCTCCCAGTGATAGGAATGGGGAGACCACCCTCCCCCATCCTCCAGTCTGGGAACTGGTCCCTGAGACAGGCAGCAGGGAGATGTTTGGGAGGAAGGAACAAGCTTTGCAGCACTCCAAGGCACAACGGAAAACTGAAAGGAGCTGGTGAGCTCAGATCAGTGGAAGGGAGGATGTGTCTGAACAAGGCATGGTTTGGTTCATGTGTGACCCAGAATACAGGGTCTGTGTAGGATCAGATGAACACAGTTCTAGCAGGAATCATAATGGATGTCACAGGCAGAAAGGAAAAATTTCTTTAGAGCAGTAGAAAGCTTTTTTATCCTAATTTTTTACCTGGTGAAGTTGTGCTGGACTTGAATGCAGTCCTTAGAGTGATGCCACAGAAAGTAAGCCTGCAAGTGGAGAACAATAACAGTGTGAGCAGGGTGAAATTGGCATCTGGCTGCACACATCGTGGAAAGGGACAGGTAGACAAGAAGGTACAGGTCCAAGCAGGAGCAAAGGTGCAGGGACATGTGTGTACCTGCACCCCAGTGCTGAGGCAGGTGCTGGCATCCTTGCATAAGGGCAGCATTTAGGTGTGACTGCACTGAATGCACATCCTGGAGCTCTGTGTTCCTCTATCCTGTCCATGTAGGTATTTGCTGCTGAGGTGAGAATTAGTTTACTTTTCAAGTATGGCTTTGGGTCTGTAAAGAAGAGGGCTGGTGTTGAATGACAAGGTGAAAATGGTGAGATATTTTTGTGTGCAAAGGATTTTGTTGGGCAGATGGATTGGCAAATACAAAGAAGGGGTGAGGCTCAGGCTGGTGCAAAGACATCCCTGGCAAAACCTGAATTTTTCTCTCCTCTCTCCTTACTTTGCTTCAAAGCAAATTCCTCTGGACCCTACAGTATGTCAGATATTTCTAGGGTAATTTTTGAATCTTTCTCCCCTGTCTCTTAACGTTGCACACAGGGAGGGCAGGTGGCATTTAAAGTGGTGTGTGACACTTTCATGCTTTCAATGCTCAAGAGAATGCCCCATCTTCATTCATTTTTTCATGTCCCCCAGCTTGCCCCCAACCCTGGGGCTCCCAGGAATGGGACAGAGAGAATAAACAAGCTTCCAGAAGGGTAATGTGCAATACCTGGGTGCAAATAAAAAGGATTCCAATGCTGGGGAACACAATTTCCACCCTGGATTTGCAGTGGATGAGGAGTGTGCTGTAGCCAATCTGAAACACTTTCAGGAGGATGCTGCAACTGCCAAACAGCAGCACTGACCCTAGACAAACATCAAAGGACCAGTAAATAAACACAGATATCTTTGGAGCATCTGAACTTGGCTGGGGACAGGAGGCCTATGCTTCTTGGATTTATGTGGAACTGGCAGTCTTTCTCCTGAAATTCTCATGATTTTAGGGTAGAGGGCAAAGGAGAGCCTTATTCCTGAACCTGATTTTGTGCTTTGACTGGTTAAAGGTGTTAGGAAAATGCAAGGTATTTTCTTGTGTTTGGATACAAGGTGGGGGCTTTGGGCTTTTCTGTACAATCTGGAATAACAGGGGTAAGTTAATGGTGAGTGATGCTTTCTGCCTTCTGGAGGAAACCTGAGATGACCACAGGTCTGCTAAGGCTTGTAGCAGCCCCATCCACAGGAGTTGGGACCTTTTGATTGTTTCTGCTTTTTGCCTTGGACATGTCTCTGCAGCTTTAGGTACTCAAGTACCTTGCAGCTTCCTTCAATTGATTCTCCATTCTTAGTTAACAAGACAGTGCCTAATTAAAAATTCCATGATAGACCAGAGGCAGGGCTGCTGGGAGAAAGGTAATTTCTCAAAGTGGGGAAAATACCAAAGGGAAAATCTCCCAGGAAAGCCTGGGTGTCACTGGGATGTGACTCAATGGGTAAGAATCCTTCTCTGGCAACAAGGCAGTGTAGATGTTAAATGAGGATGATGGTGACATAGGGCCACTGGTGCTCTTGGAGGACAAACACAGTAATTGTCCCCTCAATTTTCAAAGTGCTCCTGTGTAAAACCTTTCCTATGGTTTTCCCACGGTGCTCAGTTGCTGTTCTGGAAAGGAGTTATGCCTGGATTGCTCTTCGTGAAGGGACCAGAGAGTGAAGTTTGACTGGAGGCTGAAGGGAGCCGAGATTCAGGCTTTCCTGGCTGCTCTGGTTCCACTCTGTGCCCATAAGCCTGACAGGAACTGGGAGATTCCCAATGGCCTAACTGCATATCCTATGGCATCTAGCTCTTGTAGTAACAGGGGAAGAATTTCTTTGCCTTGCAAGTCTTTGGAAGAAGGCATGAGGGAAGAAATAAAAGCAGAATTTACCCCTAATCCAGATGGCTCCAGCGTGGGAGTCCCGGAAGAGCACCGCGTGTGGCTGCTGGCTGGTGCCCAGCAGATAGTAAATAATCCAGAAAAGGCACAAGACCTTGAGGATGGAGAGCAGGATCCAGACGTCTGCCAGAGTGATGGCCACCTTGTTGAAGATCATGCTGCTGATGAAGGCACTGCCTAGAAACACCACGTTCACAGCCAGCAATCCTGAAAAGAGTTGCCCAGCCTTCTGAGCTTGCCGATCCCTCAGCTGCACTGAAGAGCAGTGACGGTACAGCCAGAACTTCTCATAGTGGATCTTGGAGGTGTCTGTTGGAGCTGATGCTGACCTGCTCTTGCAGTGATGGCAGGGCCTGGAGACTTTCTTGTCAGACATGGCTCATCTGCCTGGGAGTCACTTGCTGCATTGAAAAGAGGGGAGGTTTAAAGGGGGGATGTGCAGAGATGGGAGGTTGTGTGCTCTGCTGTGGAGGCTACTTGTGTGGTGACCTCCCTTCCTTCCTTTGCAGCTTCTTCCCTCTCCAGAAGCTGGATGAAGGGAAGAAGGAGATCGATTTTTAGCCCAGATTAGGCATTAAAAATTTCCCAGTGGACAGAGTCGTTGCAGGGCACTGGGGAAAGGCCCTTCTGCCGAAACTTGTGCAGAGGCACCAGCATTAAAGTGGGTATTTGATGTCTCTGCCCTGCCCCACCAGTACTAGGAGCTGCTGGAACCAGAGGAGCTCAAACCATTCCCACCCTCACTTTTCATACCCTCTCCAGCCCTGGGTTCAGATTTTCTCATTTCCCTTTGTTGCCTTAAGGATTAGGCGGAAATAAAGAGCAAGCTCTGACCTGCTCTGAAATTCAGAGCTGTTTCATTTTCAGTTGATGGGTCCAACCTCTTCCTTTTGTTTTTGGGCTCTGAGAGTTACAGGCTCCTTGAATGGTCACACAAATTGTGGCAGTGTTGGAGAGAATAAACAAAGGGTGTGTAAAGTTTGGAATAAGCTGCTGGGAGAAGATCCAAACTACCACCCAGGTGGGCTGAGACTGGGAAACAACTAGTACCTGTTTTTCTTTCTTTTTCCTCTTGTGAGGAGGCTGCGAGGACACTGACAGAGGAGCTGGAGGGATTGGCCCAGGTAGACATTCAGAGTCTGGGAGCTTTTCCATCCAATTTTCGTAAAATCTTGGTAGGACTGTATTGCTCTTGAGAGGGAAATCTTACTCACATAAAGTAATCAAGCAAGATCAGCCTCTCTATAGATTTGCTACATGGAAAGATGCTTTCATTCCAGGGTGTGTCTCTGGTTGTATCGCAGAGAG
The DNA here is from genome assembly GCA_013398615.1 of Brachypodius melanocephalos. Lineage (NCBI taxonomy): Eukaryota > Metazoa > Chordata > Aves > Passeriformes > Pycnonotidae > Brachypodius > Brachypodius melanocephalos. Next base: position 4,966,198 of record VZSR01003022.1, read on the forward strand.
GCTGGAGTGAAAAAATCCCCCCGAGATGTGTTTGAGAGTGGAGGGAACCTTAAACATCCTGTGAGAGGTAGTCTTGGGGAGAAATTGTTTGAGGAGGGATTGAAATTTAGTGATTCCCTTTTCTTTTGCATGTGCACAGAGGTGCTCTATCTGCCCTTGCCCCTGGGACTCCGAGGTGAGCTGATCCCCTGGCTTTTGTGGCTGGCAGCACGGACTCATCATTTCCCTCTAATTTGGTGAGTTTAGAGGCTCCCTTAGGAGAGGATGGACCTCTCCATGGAAGGAGAATATTAATTTGTGTGTCCCAGGATGACCCCCCAAGCCCTGAGTTCCTTGGCACTTCTCTTGGTGGAGATTGATCCTAAAATCTTCCCCCTTTTTCTCCAAAATTCTCCTAATTTGATAGCAGAGAGACAAACTTGCTCCTGTCTTCTAGGGCCATATCTGCTCTTCTCCAAAGGGAGCTTAGAGGCCATAAAATCAGCAGGAAGCCCATTCAAGCAACACCAGGAGGTACCCAAGTACCCAGGAAGAGCTGCACGCAGAGGGACCCAAGCCCTTGACCCTGTAGCTGTGCTGTGGGGAGCACCCAAACACAGCCCTTACCTGCCTGCAGCCTCCTGCTGCCTGAGGAGCCGGCACAGCCTTGGATGCAGCCGATCCCAAACCAGTGGCTGTAATGTCACCAGGATGCACGGGAGACGCTGACAGCCCAAGGTGCAGACAGGAGCCGTCAGGGCTGCTCCTCACTAAATGCAGCCTCTGCTCCCAGCCCATTGATTTCTTTCCACCTTGTTTACTTTGTGTCTATTATTGTCATTACGTTAATTACTCAGTGGGAAGCTCTCAGATCTGCCACAGGCAGCCAATGGGGAGCAGTTCTCTTATGCACCTGCTGGGTTGCCTCACACCAGCGGGGTCGGCGCAGGATGTGCCAACTGGTAAAACCACAAATGCTGGTGACTAATTTGTGCCATGGCTCAGGCAGGTGTAGAGCTAATCTCCTGGCACAGGCTTGTGCTGGGAGTGCTTACCCACACTGCCTTGGCCAAAATCCACTTGAGTTCCCCACTCCCTTGTTTTCAGTTAGGTCCTAAGATTTTTTTTTTCTCTCACATGTACCATTTCTTTTTGCTTTTATCCAGGGAACAAATCTTACCCAAAAGGTAAAGCTTGCAGTCCATCCCTGCACTGGTGCAGGAATGACACCAGTTTGATGATTTTCTGGCAGAAAGGTGCTGCTTTTGAGGGTAATAACTACAACCTACTGCCTTCAGAGTGAGACCCACATGTGCCCCACAGTCTTGTTCATGTGTGGTCAGTGATGCTTTAGGTCCAAGCTGTGCTTTTCTTGATCCCTCTCCTTTTGCAGGGCAAACTGATTCTGGCTTGGGACTGTGTGGTGAGCTCATGCCCCAGGTTTTGCGGCTGGCAGGAGGGATTCAGCATTTCTGAGTTGGCGAGTTTAGAGGGTCCATCAGGAGAGGATGGACCTCTCCTTGGAAGGAGAGGATTTATTTGTGTGTCCCAGGATGGACCCCCAAGCCCTGAGGTCATTACAGCTGGCAAACACATGAGCTGGGAATTCAGAGCCATGAAATAATTCCCAAGAAACTGATTAGGGGCAGGAGTGGGTGGGGGAGCACAGGTTATCGTGTGTGGGGATGTGACGAAAGGGATGGAAAACAAGACTGAAAGGGGCCCATTTCTTCTGGGTGAGAATACCCAGTGTGTGTTGGTGCAGCCATTGTTTGATGTCTGCCAGCAAAAAGGTCATGTTTAATGTCTGACCAACCCCTTGCACTGCTGGTGCACCCAGGTGCCCCAGTCTGGGCAGGTGTTCATGAATACCCATGGCTGGATTTGTTCTGCCTTCCCCAAAGCATCAGCATCTCCAGACTCTCTGGACAGCCCGCTTGGATTCTTGCTCCTTGCTCCGTGCTTTCATGTTTTGAGATCCCCTGAGTGCAATTGAGCTCTTTCAGGGGCCTGGCTCTTTTCCAGACTCTGGTCCAGAGATCAGCAGGGAACTGGGATATCCTAAGAGCCATTCGGTGGCCTCTTTGTTGGTTAAAGACAACTATTTCTCTGCAAGGCATTAACAAACCTGCTCTTTTTCAGTGCTATGATCCTAAATTGGGGTGGCCATACAGAAGTGGAAAATGGAGGCCATGAGTCCGAGTATATCAGTTTGGCTGAAATTGGAGGGTTTTCCTTCAAAGATGAGTCTGAAATAAAATGCTGATGCCTGCTGTGCTTTAGTAGTTTTGCCAATGTGACTGGGCACCTATGTTGCAAAGATGAGGCATCCTTCCTAGCCTGACTTGCCCAATCTTGGCTTTGGAGCTGAAATTGACCCCAGAGGAGTTTTAAAGCCCTGGGAGATGGGTTAATCCTCCTTATTTGGTCCTCAATTTGAAGAAGAGCAGCTTTTTTACTGGAATGTATTGACAGGTTTAACTAAGTCATTAAGTAAGCAAGCATGCAGGAGAGGGGCAGGAAAGAAGAAGGTGAGTCCAACTCACTGGATCGATCACAGAAATCACTGCCCTGGAGAAGCTGCCTTTACTCAGAGGTTGGGAGAAAGCTGGTAAATGTTAGGAGTGATGTTTGCCCCTGTGCTATCAGCAGTGTGCTTATTAATGGTGCTATCTGTGCATTTAGCCATGATAACAGCCAGGCCACGCCCAGCTGATCTGTAAACAGGGCCCAGGAGGAAAGAGCTCCATGCCCAGCCTCTGTGTTTGCCCAAAGGCCACCTGAGGAACTCAGGGCTCCTCACATCTCCCCGACCAGCCCACGCCCTTCCTTTGGCATTGATAACCGCAGCAGTGACGTCTCCTTGGGGCTGAGAGTGAGAGACTTTTGGCGTGACTGCAAAGAGCAGCTTCATCCAGCGTGGGTGAGGGTGAGCTGTGCTGCACTGCCCAGCTCTGTCCCTCCATACCCTCTGATGGGTTCTGGGGGTATGGCCTGGCTCCACTTGTGAGTGTGTCTCTATTTTCCCTGCTGACTCTTGGTACAGGTCCTTTTGACCTCCTTCCAGCACTGAGTTCCTCCTGACTGCTAAGGACCAGTGGGAAATGCCTCCTCTGCCACCACCTCCTGACCTGGGTCTCAGCACACTGCTGGAGCCAATCCTTCTCACAGGCACCTTGTGCTGCAATCCCATCCCTCATTGCCAGCCTTGTGACCTTCTCAATCCATCCACTTTCCATCTACTGCGCTGACAGATAATAATTAACTTGGATTCCTCCTGTCTCAGACACACCTCAGAGCTAATCACCCAGATAAGTGGTGTGGGTTTTCTTTTTTTGTTGTTTTTTTTTCCCTAATAAAACAAATCTTGCCCTCAAATAACAGATGATTAAGAAGCAGAGGAAGGGATGCAAAACACTGGTAGGGGTGGGATGATACCTCAGGCCTGACCCTGGCTATGGCCTTCCCTGCTCTTTTCTGAGCGATAATTTCTGATCTCCTTCTCTTCGTCTCTTCCCTCTCTTGCTGCTCTCCCTTGTGGCTCTGGCACTGTGTCCCTCAGGCCAGGGTCTGAATTGGGACCTTTTTGACACCTACACTGTGTCTCAAGTCCTGGGACTGGAGCTCCCGAACTCAACCTGAGTGCTGAGCTCTTAAACATGCCAACCCTTGGGGAATGATCTTCATGTGTGTAGTGGTTTGGGTTTACTAAATTTAATTTACTAAATATGACATAGGATTTTTGGGAGCAAAAGGCAAAACAGGCTTAACTTA
>VZSR01003022.1:4970050-4999151 GCA_013398615.1 Brachypodius melanocephalos
CCAATCAGAAAAAACTGACTTCTGACAGGTCAACCCACAACAATGTGTGGGGTTCAGAGTTCCACCAAACCTGCAGCACAGCAGGTGCTCAAATTGCTGGGAGGCCAAGGTGGATTTTATACCACAGTGGCTGAATCTGCAAGGCCCTGGCAGGACCTGGTGTGCTCCAGAGCAGCCTTTTGCTTTCCTGTAGCTCTTCATTTGCAGTGACTGCCATTTAAACAGTCACCCTGAGCACATCTCTGTCCTGGCTCCCGATCCCTCAATAGAGATGGGATCTCTGCTCCATAGGGATGCTCTGGAAGGAGCAGTCAGCAAGATGCTGCTGGTGGCCTTGAGGCCAAGCCTTGTTCTCTGCTCTGAGAGGCTCTCTTCTCACCCAGCTCCCTTGCCACTGTTTCCCTCCTTCCAGGCACAGAAGGCAGAGCTACCAGCAGTGCTTTTCTGCAGGGGTCAGACAAGAGGACGTGTGTACAAAGGGCCAAGCGTGATCCCTTTGTGTAACTTGGGCACCCTGTGTTTGTGGTGTCCTCCCCTTTCACCAAGCCCTCCATCAAGAATATTTATCCTGCTATTTAACTGGGCTGTGAGGAGCTGTCTCCCAGATCTGAGGGGAAAGGAGCAGTGATGGAGCAGTCAGTTATGCCACCTGCCAGAGGGGAATCCCAGAGAAAGGTATGGATTTGTGCACTTAGGACGTGGCAGTGCCTGCTCCAGGGGTGTGCCTGGGTTTGGGTGACACACCTGGGAGCCTGGATGTGCCAAGGAGCTGCCCAGGAACATTCTCCATCAGCCTTGGAGTACACCCCTTTGCACAGTAACTGACCATGAGCTGATACCTTTTAGTATCCTTGAGCACACAAGAGGGTGTTTCACATGGAGTTTTCTTAGGGTTTGAATTTTCAGGCTTTTTTTTTTTTTTTTCTCTTTCTTTTTTTTTTTTTTTTTTCTTTTTTTCCCCCTTCTTTTACATTTGTGCTCAATTTCCCTCTGGCTATATATATACCCTCCTATATTTATATACCCCTTTTTTGTATATAGCTGGGGTTCACTAGCTCTTTCCCAATCTACTGCTTCTCCCAAGATATGTGTTTGTGGCTGGAGAGCAGAAGAGGGATTCAATCCTTGGCGGGAAGGACTGTCATCCCTGTGCTTGCAGCCTGGATATACCTCAGGCTAGCCAGGGATCCTTGTGGAGCCTCTGCCATCCTCAGAGTATTTTGATTTATCCAACAGGGCTGTGGTTGGATGTTGTGGTTCCAGCTGACCCACCACCCTGGAGTGGTTGTTTTGGGATTATTGCCTGTGTCACAGCCGCTTGAGTTGTTGGGGGTTTCTCCTGATACACATCCTGAATCTATTTGGCCCCAGAAGTGCCCCTACAATAGCTGTCAAGAAGAGCAGTTCAAAGTGTGCCCTGCTTGACCCAATGCACCCATTCCTGGGAACCTGGGAGCAGGAACCAGCAAGAGCACGTAGGAGGAAACCTAGTGTGCCCCCTGGGAACACACTGGGTGATTAAAAGTGTTTTCTGCCCCTGTGTGTGCTCAGCAGCTTGGGCTCAAACAATGTGTGGAGCTGTAAGTAGGACTGACGTCTGCACTGTTTGCGTCTCTTTTCTAACTTAATTTCAACTGCAGGAGCCACAGAATAATGAGGCTTTTGTTTTAGGAAAGATTTCTAGAGAAAGATTTTATCTTTACCAAACCAATAGTAAAAATAGAACCAGGCCTTTGCAGGGGCAGTTGGGCTTGGAAAGACTCCCAGGCTGGTGAGGGGAAGGGTTTACCCAAATGGAGATGCTGGATCAGTGCAGCCCTTTGAGGGCAGGGGAAATTGGGGCTTCCCCCATGTTTTACCCAGTTCAGAGAAAGGTTGCTGGCAGACAGGAACACTGGTGTCAGACCAGCAAGAGACACTGGTCCCTGCTGGTTTGGTGATCTGGGCTTGGAGGGGAAGGTGGTTGGAAACACGTCAGCCTGGGCTGTGGAGTGGAAAATTGCATCACTCCATTTCAATACCATGATTTTCATTTATTATTTTTTGTTTGGTGGATGTGCACACATCCTTTGGAAAAGGCTTGATGATTTCTGCCACTTCTGCAGTGTTTTTTATTGGAACGATAAACCCTGATGGAACAATAAAGCCTTTATTAGAACAGTTAAATCCTGATTTCTCAGGAGGCAAACAGAGCTCAGCTGTGCCAGTTTGACATTCACCCTCCTGTTCTGGCAGGGAAGGCTTTCTGAGGATGCTGGGTACAGCAGAGGGGCCCATTTCTATCTTCTGCAGCCCAGGATTCTTGCTCTGAAAGCCCCCTCAATCATTTAGTGGTTCATGGAGAGCTGCAGGCACCCAGAAATCTGACTCAGGGCCCTAGGGTCTGAGTGCAGGGCTGTTCTCTAAGCCTCAAAGCACACACAGGCTTGAGGGTGCAGCACCTGCATCCTTTCAGGGTGCTGGAGATCAAATTGGCCATGGCATTGCATTGATTTCTGTGTCATCGGGTCCCTTCAGGAGTTCAGTAAAAATCAATAAATAACTTTGCATACAAAAATGTTCATTCTTTTTTTTTTAAAAAATCATTATGTATTTAAAAACAGAAAAAAGAAAAAAGAAAGATCTCTTTATTATCCCCCAGACTGTATTGCCCACATCATCTTTATGATTCTTGAGCCCTGATTCAGGAAATCTGAGAAAAAAGTGTGCTAGAGCAACCCCACATCAAGGCTAGCCCAGGACCGCAGAGACAGCTCTCCCTCCTTGGGAAGAGAAGGCTGCAGTGATGCTTCCCTGGCATAGGGAAGGGTTGAGAGGGCCCATACACATGGGCAATACAGAGAGGAAGGGTTAAAACGTTTCCCAAAGCTTTTGGTGGTCACCAGTTTGTTTTTCACATCTCTGCAGGGGAGTGATTTCCGACTGGCCGTACCAGGAGGTGAAGTGGTTTCCCTTTCTGTCCTTCCAGGCTTGTGTCAGCCCCTTGCACTCTCCAGCTCTCTGTGCAGGGAGGCTTTGACTGCCCAAGGGTGCTGAGAACACTCTGGAAAGTCCATCAGTGGCATGGAGTGAACAGGCTTTACGAGGAAGGTAAGTCTCTGCATGAACCAAGGGTAAATCACCACCCTAGATGCCTTCCTTTTTTTAATCCATTCTCTTTGAAGCTTTAACTTCAGACACACACAGGCACATCCACACACAAGTAGCAAAAATAAAATCTGGACTGTTTGGATGATCTTCACTGAGAGTTCATAAACACCCCAGCACTGCAAGGGGACATGATTCAGGCAGTGCTGGAGACCCCTGGAAACCAGACCCCTTCCCAGCCCTGGGGTAGGAAGAAGGTGGATTGCTTGAGGAGGATCTCATCTTCCTTGCAAGGGAGCTCTTTAGGACATGATGTAGACCTCCAGCAAACTGGCCACAGCGTGCATTCGGTAGAAGATCCCAAAGGGCAGGCAAATGTCCACGATGGCCGGCCACATGGAATCACCATAGAAGTTCAGCTCTGTGTCATTGTCAAACTGGGGCCGGGCACCGAAAGCTGGCATGATCCAGAGCTGTGGGAGGAAACGGGAGAACAGCACTGCAGTGAGAAAAGGGTGTAGTACATCAGGGACCTGCAGCCACAGCTGCTCAGGAAAGGAGCAACCTCCTAGGCCATGGGTTTTGAGAAGAGGTGTGCTTCTTTAAAAGAAGAAAACCCAGACTTCAACCCAGATATTTGTCACTTTACATCCTGTCTTTGGGGGGCGAAGGGAATGGTTTAATTTAATTTATTGCTTTTAATAAGCTATCCCACACATCCATTAATACACAATAAAAATACTGAATACTGAAACTGATTATTCTCTTACAGCCACTTCTTGTGTCTGATATTCCGGTGATAAGGCTGTTGAAATGTCTTAACTTCAGGGCAGTTGCTGGGGTTTATTTTAGGGGACAAGGGGATCAGAATTCTGATTTATATATATAATTTATAAATATATTTATAAATATATTTATTAATTTATAAATATGACTAACGTATTTTCTGTACAGCAGAGGCACAGAAAGGACTGTTTTTCCATAGGCCACACCCTTTCCTTCACAGACCCTTCTCCCTTATGCTTGTAGCCCTCTCCTTTCCCCACAAACTCTTCTCCCTGCATGTACTCACTATGATATTGCTCAGCAGCAGGAACATGGAGATCTCCCTCAAGAACTTCCTCCTCCAGTTCATCTTCTTGGGGGCAGTGAGGGACCTCACGAGGTCAGAAGCGTGCGTGGCTTCCGTGCCAGACGCCGCGCTGGCAGCCAAGGTGCCGGCAGTGTCGGGCACCCGCAGGGACACAGCGTTGATGTTCACAAAGGTGAGTCCGTAGAGGTCCTTCTGGTGAGACTCGTGCTTGTAGTCCTCCTTGGGGGGCTGCCGGTGGAGGCCCTCAATGATGAAGACGTTCTGGAAGGTGTGCTGGGCGATCATGAGGAGGGCGTAGGTGAGGTTGAGCGCGCTAATAGTGTCCCTTGGCGTGCTGGCCACAATGGCCACAATGGAGTAGTAGGAAATGGCATATTGCCCCAAGGCTGCCCCCATCAGCAGGGCCACGTCCAGGGTCCTGGTGGGGTTCTTGTGCCGGTCCATGTCCCTCTTGTCAAACCGGTAGATGACGGAGCCCCCAATGCAGACAAGAGACATCAGGCTCAGACAAACAATGTTGAAGATGTAGTACATGGTGAGTGCTTGGCTCTTCTTGCTGGATTCAGTGCTGGAATTTACCTGCACCTCATACAGGATGAGGACTCCCAAACCACTCACAAGGATGATGAGGCCCAACATGATGCCTACAAAGAAGGTCCTTCGGAAGAGCCTGAACTTCAGGCGCTGAATGTGGTGGGAGTGGTGGTCTATGAAGCGTCCAACATTCTTCCACATGACATAGACCATGGCAGAGGCAAAGAGACTGTACTCAATGTTAAAGGGGTACAGCCAAAAGTAGCCATTTTTGAAGATCTGGCAGATTTGGCTGTTGCAATTGCATTCTTCCACTGAGCTGCTTCTCATTCCCACTGAAACAAGACAAAATCAGACAGATGCCGTGGTATTAAAACCAGGAGCCAAAACTTCTCCCTGAAGAACTGGATGTTTGGGGTCAGTGAAAATCAAGACAAAGAACGTAAGAATATGTGACCACTTTGAAAACAAGGACACTTCACCTTCAGCTTTCTTGTGTCCAGCTTCTTTCTTAACAAGTTAACTGTCAGCTTAAATTTTTCTTTTTCCTTTCTGTCTTCAATCCCATCCCATTTGTACAGAATCTTCCACCTCTCTGACTTCTCTCTGACAGAGGTTAGGAAATGAACATCCAAACTTGGCTTTTAATAGCCCTGACAAAGGTACCTCTAGCTCTAAACAGACCTTCTGAAAAGGAATAAAATCTGACTTGCTGGGGAACAATTTCTACCTGATGGGATCTCTCCCTGGACCAGATGGCTTTGCAAAGAGGCAGATTACCTTTCAAGAGCCATCTGAAGATTTCCTCTGTCATGTTTTTCTTCAGCTTTGAATGTGCCTTGTGGACAGATTCATCTGTCACTGCTGACATCCACACTGCCAGATTTGTAGTCAGTGTTAGCATCAAGCCACACCTGCAAGAGGAGGAGGAGAAGGTTTGTGACATTAAAGCAGTGGCTCTAGGCCATGTTTCTCCCATCCATGGTTTAGGTGTGCTCAGAGGGACTGTGGCGTCTGCCTGAAGTGGTGTGAGGACTCCAGTGGCCCAGGCTAGAAATCTTGATTCTTTACTGTCCTCACTTTCTTCCTATTTTTAGTCCATGCTCATGAGAATTAGCAAGGCTTGGTTCCCACTGTTGCTTTTGAAAGAGCTTCTCAATAGTGAATAAATTAATAGATCTGAATTGGTTTCCAGTAGATCCAGTCTTGCAAAAGTGGACAAGATCCTACTTTAGCCTGAGGCTTGCCCACTGCATTGTTATCTTCCCCAGGGAAGAAAAGGTCAACTATGAATCATTATTTAATGATAATTATTTATTTAATACTATCTGGTTTGAGTAATGCTTGAATTCTTGAATTTAATCCCAACCCTGATAGATCCACAGGTCATTAACCACAGCTGCTTGAACTGGGATCTAAGTTTAGCTGGAGATTGAGCAAGTTTTGTTTTGGACAGCATTAAGAGATTATCCCCTGGTTACATTTTAGGTGTGTGAGACAGTACAGAATGCTTGTGGAGGCCCAGGTCTGCTCAAGGAGCAGCAGTGCTCACCTGGTAACATTCAGGTGTACGTGGATGCAGTCTTTGGCAGAGACCCACAGGAAATATGTCTGCAGGGGAAAGAAAAGGAGTTGTTATTCCCAGCAAAACAAGAAAGCAAAGCACATCCCTCTGACGGAGGGATCTCCCTGCAGAGTAGAGAGCAAGCTGGAGCCCTTTTTGCTTGGGTCCATCTGGGCTCAGCCTACTTCATAATGCTGGCCCTCTGCTGGATGTTCTTTCTTTGCTCCCACTGCCACTGCTCTGCCCATGGCCATTCTTTGTTCTGTCTAAAATGCCCCTCTCTGATCTCCTCCCTCCTTGACATTGTCCCTGAGCAGGGAGCCCTCTTTGTGGGCCGTCAAACTGCAAGGTAGCCCCTGCCTTGACTGTTCTTCATGGGAAAAGAGGCCTGGCTGACTGGGGGCTGCTCAGAGTTTGTGACAAAAATGTCATGGGATGGTGACAAGTTTAAATCACTGCCTTACAGTGAGTTGAGTTGCCATAGATGGAAGCTGTTGTGATTGGAGGGAGAAAATGTGGGCTGGGTGAGGGCTGAGTTAAGCCCTTGCATTTGCTATGGGGGCAGTTTAACTAAATACAAGAGATCAGAGCTCCTTCCACTGCTGCCTGTGTCTCTCTACCACTCCCCAGACAGAGCACAATCATCTCACCTGGACAACCACAAATATTGCCTGCACAATGGGGTAGATGATCTTGATTGCAGACAGGCAGCTGTAGAAGCTCGAGTAATATCCTATTTTGAACACATCCATGACAAGGCTGAAAATGGCAAATAGGATCAGGCCTCCTGTTGGGGAACAAAAATATCTGTGGTTGAACAGATGTGCACATGGACTAATGCAGATAGATGAGAGGAAGAAGAGGAAATGCTGTCATGAAGAGGCTTTGCTTCTACTGCTGTTTTTCCTCTCCCAGCACCCAAGTTATCTTGGCAGCAACAGAATCATACAATAATTTTGGCTGGAAGTGATTTTAAATCACCCTGGTATGCTGGGGCTAACAGCTCTTGCAAAAGCAGCAGGAGAGATACTGGTGTAAGTTACCAAGAGCCTTTGTGGATTCAGGGATACCTGGCAGTGAATCCAGTGCAGGCGCCAGGAGCTGACCTGAAGCAGGGCGTGCTGCCATGCCCCAATCCATCAGCAGGAAGAGGCTTTGCCCAGTTCTTTGTTGCTTCCCTTGTAATAACTGATGCTCCCTCCAGCTGTCCATCCTGTATCTCCCCTTCAGCCCCAGCACTCACCTCTCAGCCAGACGGGCCCAGCGTGGGAGTCCTTGCCAAGGATGGCACCTGGGCAGCGGGAGGTGCCAGCGAGGTAGAAGATGATCCAGATGATGACGATCAGCATCATGACTGTCAGCAGGAAGAAGACGTCGTAGTCGTGCACGGCGATCTTCTCAAAAGCCCCGCTGCTCACCAGCGTGCAGGCCAGCAGGGCCAAGTGCACGGCCAGCAGGATGGAGAACATGCGGCCGCCCTTCTTCCACACTTCCTTGGAGGCAGGAGTGGAGGGGGGCTGGTGGCTGAAAGGAGCTGTCTGGCTCGAAGCCAGGCTGGCTTTGTCGTCCTTGTGTCCACAGCCCATGCTGGAGTGGGGGTGTCTGAGCTCGCTGTCCTTCTGCCCGGGCTCCTCGGTCATGGTTCAACCAAGGCTCTGCCTGAGGGTGAGTCCTGTTGGGAAGAGAGGCCTATGAGTGAGAGGTGCATTTGGAACAGCCCAGGACTGGCCAAAGCAGGACACGTGATGAGGAGGACAGGATATATCACAGAAACAGGGAAGGCTGACAGGGAGTGCAAGAAGAAGGATGAGCTCATTTTCAAATTTTCCTTTCCTGGTTCCCTGAAGGCTTTTTTTACTTAAGATACTCTTGCTCAGGGAGATTCCAGGTCAGTTTAATGAAGTGTGTCTAATTGGTCACACAACATTTATGTGTTTATTGATGCAAGAGTTGGAAAAGCACCAAAAATCACTCATGGGATCAAATATCCTGGGGCAAACAGCCAGTGTGGTTTAAATTCTAAATGTCAAACACTAAACATTCTGAGACATTGTTATACTTCCTTGCTGAAGAACAAGCCACCGAAAGGTAAGAAACCCCCGGAAATCTTTGGGCCATCACATCATAATTTTTTTGCAGTTCCTGCAGGAAGGGTGTGAACTACCTGAGTTGTCACACCCCCTAAAGCCCCTTGCCTGTGCCAAGTTTGGCATTTCATTGATTCTCAGTGAAAAGCCTGAAACAAAGTGAATTAACCATCAAAACGAAGCCATTTCACCAACCTGTTTTGCTGCCTGGGATCCAAATCTCTGCTCCTGCCAGGCTGAGAAGTTTCCCTGTTGCTGCAGCTTGGTCAGTTGAAGAATTTATACCTGTTAGGACGTCTCTGTAATTTATACCATGTCTGGAGCTGACAGCAGGGCTTTGTGGGCTTCTCAGAGAAACTCACGTGATCCATTTTGTGCAATAGCTGATTTTGGGGAAACTGGAAAGAGATGAAGAGATAAGGATTATTTACCTAGCAAGAGCATGAGTTGACAACACTCCTAAGCATGGCATGGACCGCTCAGTCACAGGGTCATGGTCACCACAGAACAAGGCCATCCCACCAAACCAATCTCCCTACATGCATGAGGTCTCTTCCCTTGAGAGGAGATGGTTTAGGTGATGAACTTATCTTTGGCGATGATTTTGAGCTTGGCTTTCTGCATACTGGAGCACAGCAAACATTGTGCCCCACCCTGTGCTATTCAAATCAGTCCACTCCATGCCTCGGAGGCTCTTGAGGAAAAGGAAGAAATTTGCATTTGTACCTGTTCAGTGCCACGGGTAACTCAATCCTTTCCCACCCATGGTGTCATCAACGAGGAAGGTGTAGAACTAGAGAAGGTCAGGATTTAGGGGCTGGAATTTGTGTTCTACTTTGCTGACGCACTGCCTTTGATTTTTCAGGGTGGGATCACCTTTCTCCGGACCTCAGGACCTTAACTCCTCTCCTTCCAAGGAGTAACCATGTCACAAACCACGGGGCAGATATGATTTAAACGTTTGTCTCGTAAGGGGACAGTTTCTGCTCAAGTTCCCTTTCACCCAGCTATGTTTTGTGGGGGACCTATAGGAGTCCCATGGCAGTTCTGGGTGGATGGGACAAGTTTTAGTCCTTGAAATGCCTCTTTTGGACATGTCTCTGCTGCTTCCCCCTTCAGGGCAAGCACAGAGCTGGGGCCATTTGCTTTGTGTTTTCTCAGTCCCACTCCTGCCTGCTTGTGTCCTTCGTGCCGCACTGCAGGCACAACACCAAACTGAATTGTGTGGGATGGGGAAGGACAGCTCAGGATTCCCTGTAGAGCCCAGGGAAAGCTCCGTGTGTCCCTCCCCTGCTGCCACCAGCCGGCTGCCACCAGCTGCACCAGGTCTGCCGTGCCTGGCCTCTGCTGAGCCATAGGGATTCCTTTTGGGGTGAGTGGTTGATATTTTCTCAGTCTGCAGCCTTTCCCAGGGGAAGCCCAGGCCTCCCAGAAGGAAATCCGAGCTGATAATGATGTTTTGCAGAGGCCAGACTTTCAGAGGCCCCTCGGGCTAAACGTGTTGGTTTACCCTGCCTCTTCTGTCCTTACCAGCCAGCAACAGAGGAAAGAGTGTTCACTGCCTCGGGCAATGCTCCCAGTCCCCCCGGCAGCCATCGTAGGCGCAACAAATTTAATTAGTAACAACACAAGAATCATTAAATAATGTCGGTAATGAATTGCAGACATTATTGTGCTGCATTTCACCTGCAAGGGTCCCAGCAACAAAAACCTCAGTGGCTACTACATCACATCAGGATTGCCCAGGGAGGCTGAGCTGGCGAAACGAACCTGTTGAGGTAAGCAAACCTCACAGGGAGCAGACCCTGATGCACTTCCAGGTGTCCCCGGGCAGCCGCGTCAGCCACCCAGGGATTAATCACTGCAGCTTGCGTGGGTGCACCTGGCACTGCTTTAGGGCCACCCTCCTGTCTTGGGGCGTTTTCTTTCCTTACAAAAATAAGCTGCCTTTCTCACTGTTTTAGTTCCTCTCCGCTCATTGCCTTCCAAGCCCCGCTGATGCTGTCTTACAGTCTTTCCCCATTTTCCCACTCTCCTCCCATTTCTCACCCATCTGATGGCTCTGTTTTCACCCTCTTCAAACCCTGTGCCTGTCCCAGAGCCATGGTGACACACACAGAGTCTGGCCCTGGAGATCTCCATTCCTAGAGTCAGGACATTACAGGTAAAATGAACAAGAGAGGAGCAGGAAATTCCTCGTCCATGTCAGCCTGTCCCAGGGAGTACAACCCACCGCCACCGATTCACGCTTGAGTGTAATATACTGGGACAGCTTCGTGCTTCGGTCAGCATCCAGGCTTGGCTCCATCTTTCCGACAGCAGAGGGTGCCCGGGAACCGGGATCGCTGTGCTGGAGACATCGCCTGGGGCTGTCCAGCTCCCCGAGGATCTCGCCCAGCCGGGAATTCTGTGTCAGCATAAAAGACACCAGAGGCCGGACACTGCACCCCTTGCACAAAGGGTCTGTTTTGGTTTTTTTTTAGTCTCCAGAGAGGGAAAAGAGATGAGGAAGGGAATGTTTCCAGCCCTTATGAGTTTCCTTGGTTTAACAGATTCCCGTTGCACAGTTTGTTGTGCAATTCCTTGGAAAGCAGAATTTTGTGGGTATAGGCAGGGTAGATGGGGAACAGGGATTGTGACTGGGTCTGCTGTTGTCTTCCTAGTGACACTAGGGAGACATATAAATAAACAAATAAACAAACAAACAGATAAATAAAAAAGGGGGGTGGTTAATGAGGAAAAGCTGAGCTCTGAACACCCCTGGTATAACTTTGAAATCAGTCACCAAACTACTCTCAGCCAACTCCATACAGAGCAGGATTCTCCATCCAGGTCCCAGCTCCGACAGGGCTATGAGTGGAGGCCACGGGGGCTTGTGCTCCACCGACCCACTCTTTCTCCTCTGACTACTGCTGCCCCTTGCTTGAGATGGAATAGCTATGGAATAGGGGCATATTGGGTAGGATACTGTCCAAATACAACAGGATACAACCCAGCAGCCTTTCTGACAGCCTGTCCTGCTCTGGAGACACGTAAACCTGGTGAATTGTTGCTGTGCGACCCCGTGCTGAGCCCAACAGAGCGATGCTGCTTAATTGGAGCTTTTAATGTGCCGTGGAGCTGGTGCGTGTTACAAGGAGCCGCCGGCGCCGGAGGATGCTTAGGACCCAGGGGAAGCGCTGTGGAGCCTGGCTGGCTGGGCTTGGAACGACTCCTGCCTCCCCGGCCAGGACTTCTCAGGTGTCCTTCTACACGGAGCCGTGCGAGGCGAGCGGGGCCCTTCCGGCAGCTGCCCCTGCCCCACGTCCGTGCCCATGCTCGGGACTCCCTGGGCACCCATGTGCCGGCCCGGGGACCCCTTTGCACCATGAATGACCAGTACCACCGAGCCGCCCGGGACGGCTACCTGGACCTGCTGAAGGAAGCCACCAAGAAGGACCTGAACTCGCCAGACGAGGATGGCATGACCCCGACCCTATGGGCCGCCTACCACGGCAACCTGGACGCCCTGCGGCTCATTGTCAGCAGAGGGTGAGTGCTGGCCAGGGCACGGTGCTGGTCTGTGGGACAGAGTAGCTGGCACCCTCTTCTTCCCCCTTCCTTGTTTGCAGGTCAGTGTGCCCCACAAAATTATGACTTCTGTCCATAAGACCCCTACTCCTGTCCTCCCTGCTGTTACTTTTCTTTGCTTGTGGTACTTTGAATCTAATCCAACACTACCGATAACTGCTCTGTGTTTTCCCAGCTGCTCTGACCCTGTAAGTGCTCCTGCCCCCAGCCTGCTTGCAACACCCTGGGTAGGGATGAGTTCCCCTTTCCAAGTGCTTTGTGATCTTTTAAAGGCCCTGTTGTGTTGCTGACATGAAAAAAGCCCTTTTAAGTGAGGGGGCAGAGGAAATAACTGCTCCCTCAGTCCCAAGAATGCTCGCAGAGGGAGGTGTGCAGTGCCAGCTGGCAGTGGGTGCCACTTGTCTGTTTTACCCAAAGCAAGGTCTCAGCATGTGACCCCTGGGCAGCTTGTTGTACACTTGGAGCCTGGGAAATTCAGGTTTTTCAAAAGCAGATTTCTTTAAGCCCAGTCTCCTCCTCAGGAGGGCCTGCTCCATACTGGTCTGTCTCTCTGTACCTCACCCTGGGCTGCCAAATCTTAAGAGTTTATGGCTCCCTAAATGTGGATGTGGTGGAGAGGTGGGAGTGAGATTAAGGGGATTTGTCAGACTGGAGGGATCTACACCTTGGTGTTGGGGGAACAACACAAGGTCTATGCTAAAGCAAGATCCGCCATTCCTAGATCCCTCTTGGGCAGTCTGTGACTCTCCAGTTCTTACTAACACCCCAAAGACACATCCCAGTGCTTCCTTCTGCTCCAGTAGCTCTTCTGAGCACCTCATCTAAAGCCATCCAAGCTGGAATGGTTTCTGCCTTGTGTTGAGAGATTGGTGATGCTGATTTCTATTTATGTCTTTCTAATATTGAGGGATGGTACTGAGGTCAGCAGCCTGGATGGACATCAGCCCTCCTTGGAAGGGCTTTACTTCTCCACATTGGGCTTGGTGGGACTGTCAGCTCCCATGCAGGGATTTTTTTGTCCATCCTGGGCTGTGTTAGCAGCCCTTGTACCTGACTAGCCACATCTCCACTGCACCTATTCCTGTGCTCTTGCCATCCCCGATACTCTGGTTTGCTTGTGCAAAACATTCAGCCAGTACCTCAGCTGTGCTAACAGGCAGAGCTCCTCCATCCATTGTTGTCCTTTCATTGTAAATAATTTCCTTTCAGATCCTGAACTGAAAGCTGTGTACAGAGTGGCTTTGAGAAGTCCTTGAGCACCTGATGCAGTAGGAGTGTGTTCAGGAAAAGAGTATTTCTGAGTCTGGAAGGGAGAGAGCAAGACAGTGCTTCGAGTGGGGCATCCTGAGATGGTCCTGGGCTGAGAGCCCTGTGATGCTTTCCTAGGTGGGGCTCTGTGACTCCCTGTGTACCTCCCAGGAAAGACTGTGCCCAGCAAAAACCTGTCCAGAGCTCCTGTCAGGACAGGAATTGCTAGCTAGGGCCAGAGAGACATGGAAGGAATGCTCAGGGGATGAGACCCTGAAGTTAACAATGGTTCCAAAGACTCTTTGATGTCCAAAAAGTCAATCTGGAAGTGGTGGATGCTCCTCCAGAAAGGCAAAGCCTTTTGGACTGACTATATATCTCTTTATATCACTGTATCTCCTCATATTGCTCATCTCCATCACAGGGCACCCTGCAGCACCACTGCCTGCCAAGCCAACCCCCACCCAAACCAGCAGTTTCTGCCTCTCCACAAAGCCCAAGGCTGCTTTTATAAACTCACATTGGATTAAAAGGTCCTTGTGGGCTCAAATCCTGTTCGAGTGCAACTCGGCTGCTGTTTAATTAACAACCTAATATACATTTGTTCCTGACAAGGAAAATAGCTTGGCAAAAGCCCAGTGCCCTTTACATGATGGATGGTGGAGCAAGGTGTGTGGCTGTGAGACTGCAGGATGTGTTTGCATTTGTGCATTCATCTCCATGTGTCAGATCCTTGCCCAGGGCCACAGAGAGACCAGCAAAGTGATTGGCATGGAGGTAGGCACACCCCTGCTCCTTGGAGCTGGCTTTGGGTCTGTGAGAGGCAGGAAAGCCCCAGCCTGGGGACAAGGGTGCCAGAGAGGGGGAATTGTGCAAGACCCAGGAGAGCCTGAGGGCAGACCATGTAATTTTCTGGCAGTGCCCAGGATGATGTACCACAGTATTTAAGCCTTGTTCAGAGATGCAACTTAATGCTGTGTTATATATTGTTACTATTACACCTGCACTATAACCACTGTGAGGCAAGAGGGAGGACCCCTGAGTATTTCGAAGTATCCTAAAATGTCAGGGAATTGCTCTCTGGCCTCTGCTGCCAAAATATTCCTCCTTTGGCTCAGAGAGCCTTGCACCACGAGACAGGAAGAGTGAGACTATGGCATGGAGCAGTGTCTGGGGGAGTAGAGGCTTTGGGACTGGGGTGGCTCCATGCAGGGATGGGGTGGGAGGCATCTTCAGGGTCTGAGGGGGATAGTGAGCCTCCATCTGGGTTGCATGGGAATGTCAGAGCACAGAGGGTGATGGGGGAGTCCTGGGGCAGAAGGAAACACCAAAATCTCCTTGCCAGTGCTGGGCAGTGGCACCAGTGCCAAAACAAGCCAGGACATTGAGTACTAGGGCCAGGCTGTTATGAAATGCCCTAGTGAGGGTGGTCAGAGAAACCCTAAGAGAGCAGGGCTACGGGAGGAGGCTCCTGGGGGCCAAAATCATGGCACTAATGGTCATGCTAGGCTGATGGACACATCTAGGCTCTGCCATCAGTGAAGGAGCCTCATCCATATGTGTTCAGCAGATTGTGGTGTCAGGCTGAAATAAGAAGGAGCAAAGAAATTCTTTGGTAGATCCCTGAGAGAAGCTTGTTGCCCCAACCCACGTGGGAGGTGTAACAAAGCAGGATTATTGCACTGCCCTCACCAGCTGGTGACGTGTCTGTGCCTCTGTGCCCCCTTTGCAACGAATGGAGAGAGGGTTTGGGATGGAGGGATCAGCAGTGGCTCATCCTTCTTGTTTGCCACACAAAAAGCCTTTTTCTTCCTCCTGACTGGGCTCCAGTGAGGAAAACAAACTCAATTAACATGATGGCTGGGAAGAGGCAGGCAAGCTGGCATTTAGCATTGCAGCTTTTCAGACACAGTAATTCTTCAGTGTGGTTTGTTAGGCACTGCTGTGGCAGTGGTGGGCACCAGTCCAGCTCCAGTTACAGGCAGGCCTGGGGGCCTTGGCAGGGATCAGGCAGGGCTTCCTTAGAGCAGACAGCAGGAGAAGTGAGGATGTGTCTGCAGGTCCTCACTCAGCTTTGTCACCCAGCAGAGCTGGTCCTCATCTTCCCTTCTTACAAAAGCAAGGGGCACAGATACTTTGGATGTCAGTGGCAGAGGGGACAAGTGGCTCAGCCGTGGCTTGGGGGTGACGGTGGCTCCTGACATCAGCCAGGCTGCTCGAGGGCATCACATCACCCCAGCTGAGGCAGGGTTGCTGCAGTGGAGGTTGCAGCAAAGGCACGTGAAGGTGATGTGCATCCTCTGCACGCCACAGGGCTGGAGGCCACGTGGGAGCTTGGGCAGCCTGGCTGTGTTGGTGGGGACCTTCCCTGGGTGATGACCTGCCGGGAAGGTGAAGGAGCAGGGTGGGGCACTGTTGCAGCTTCGTGGCTTCCGGCACCTGAGCTGTCTGCTGGGAATGAGGGTGAGCCCTGAGCACGGTGAGGTGCTGAACCAGGAGACATGGCCTCGGGCACTGCTCCAGCATGAACAGTCACCTGGCACAGGAGCTGCCAGCCCAGCTTTCTGCTGGGACAGTAGGCAGAGAGCCCTGGCATGACCCTCATCTACAGCATCTCTGCTGGATTTCTGGGGATTTGAACCTGGAGGACAGCTGAATCCTTGGGCTACCACCACCTGGGGAAAACTTGGTATGCAGGACCCAAAGCTCTGCTCTGAGCCCAAACCCTCATCTTTTGTGCTCTTTTCTAGGCTTTTTTTGGGTCATTGCCCTGACTGACTATGCTGAAGGTAGTGAGGATTGTTCCTCAAGCCATATATTTTTTTTTTTTCACTCTTCCTCTATCCAAAACCATTTTATGGGAGTAGGGACACTCTGCACCCAGCTGGTGGCTGGTCTGAGGGCCCGATTCCTCACACACACCCATGAGCCAAGGATGAGCCAGCCCTTTGCTATCGGAGGAACTTCACACATGCAGCCAGGGAAGAACATATGTAAGTGCCACTGGATTTCCCAGCTAATTGGGATCCTATGGGAGAAGCAGAGGGGAAAAACCAGCAGGAAGGGAGTGAGCGTGCATGTCATGGTGCAAACACAGTGACTCAAGAGATGTACATGTCCACCTAAGGGGCCCAATTAACAGTGTTTTAATAATGATTATTACAGGACTTGACTAAGTGCTCAAAAATGCTTTGAAGCTGAGAAGTGCTGCACTTTACACCTGTTATTAAAATATGTTCCCGCTTAGTGGACCCTGCAGTCAGCATCTCCTCATGTGCAGCACCCCGGAGGTGAAGTTTTGCTCAGACAGACACCTGCCAGATGGAGGACCTCATGTTTATTATCTGAGTTGAATCAAACATCTCTACTTTACAAGTCACTGTTCTTTCCTTCTGATGCATTTTTAGTGCCTGTGGTAGACATTTGTAGGGCAGAGGGCCTGAGATATCTCATTTTGCTCTAATGCTCTTTTTTCTAGACAGTGGAAATCACCAGGGAAAGATGGTTTTGATGTTCTTTCCCCTCACTCTCTGAGGAAAGTAAACCTTCACATATGAAACCCTCAAGTCCTTCCTGGCTTTGCCCTCTGCCCCCTGAACTAGACAGACCAGAGAACAGGCTCCAAAAGGTACTTGATGGATTGAGCATCCACACTTTTGGTTTAAGGGAGCAAGACTGTTTCCAGTGAGTCCACTTCTCAGTCACTGTCTACATCATCAGTCCACACACACATTGGGACCCTCAGGGTGCCCTGGTTCCCCTGCCCACACGTGCCAGGCACACAAGTGCCCTTTCAGAGCACACAAAACAAACCATCAGCCCTTCACACACCGGAGTCTCCCCAGCAGCACCAGCAGTTCCATGTGGAACAGGCTCACTGGCTCTTTAAATCCAGCTCCATCAATAATTTACACCTATCTTGCAACTCATCAAATATTTATCTTCCCCATGCATTTCCCAGCCTGGACATGTCACTACGAGGGTAGAGGCAAGGGCTGGGGAGTTACTGCTCCTGGAAACTCAGCATTGCCAGATCCCTTCTCTCCTTCTCTTGGCTTCATGGCTCCTCAACCCTGTGATCTCCTGCCTTCCTCCTCCTCATCACCCATTTTTGGAACCTTTTTCTCCTTCTATGAGAGATATCAAAGGCTCTGGCTCAGAAGTTCTGAAGAATTTGTGGGGTTTTTTTCCCTTACAGAATTTCAAACCTTTTGATTAACTTACTGAATTTGCCAATGAACTCAAGGTTGTATTTACTATGTTTCTGTAAATTTAGTGAAAACATGTTTATGATGGAGATGCTGTTCATGCTCCCACAGAGAAAGCTGAGTGCACCTCATAGCAACTTTCAGGGAGTGAAGTTATGAAGTTCATGTTCTGAGTGCAAATAATCTCCACCTTAATCTCTGGACAGGCTTTACTGCTTCGTTAAAGCCTGAGGATTGCAAAATTGGCACTACAGTGACTGGGCAATTCCTCTCTGTCTCTGCTGTCCCTTGGACAGTGTTCCAAGCAGGCAATAGGGTCCCTGTGTAGGGATGAATGTGCTGGATGAGGCTGTTTCTGGGGTTTGTGTATTGGCACAAAGTGATGAAGGTGCAAAGCAGCAGGGCAAAGAAGTCCCTCTGCTCCTGTGATCTCCTGCTCTTTCCCTGAAGTTGTTTTTGGACTCTTTGAAGTCAGACAAACCATAGCTCAGAGCATGTGGGATTTGGGATAGGGTTCTGGGCTCTGCTGCTCGCAGCTCTGGTCAATGCAGACCCTAAAGCAGCAAGGAGTTAAGACCTTGATGAAGGTCTCAGGTGCATTTAAGGAGTTGGACCTGATGATCCCTGATGGGCCACTTTCAACTCTCTATATTCTGTGATTTCCTTTCCAAACTCCTGGTGTCACCATGGACTGGAGCTGAGGTCTGTGTGGAGGAGGAACAGTGCTGGGTTCCTCTGGAACTCACTGAAAGGGTGGTGTGGGAACAGGCAGGAGCTGTGCTGAGCCAGAGCTCTGCCAAAGCCCTGCTGCCCACGAGGAATTGCTCCCGAGGGTGGTGGAGCTACCCAGCCTTAATAAAAGGCTTTGCCATATCCATGTGCATGGAGGGAGAGCGCCCTGTTGACAGATACTGCTGCTGGCTGAATATCATTAGCACACATGCTTGGGAGAGGGCTGGTGCCAGCACGGGTGTGAACTCTCTCTCGTTTCACCTGAGCACAAATACAGAGGAATGTCAGGAGGACAGACTTCCCTTAAATCCCAGGTTTGTGTTTGTCCTGGCACAGGAGGCAGGAGATGCAGGCAAGTAGTTGTGTCCTGCCAGCAGCTTGCTGGGGCAGGGGCTGGCATGGTGCAAATGGAGATGCTACTGGCAGTGTCCAGATCTTGAGGACTGCAGAAACCTAATCTCCAGTTTCTCTGAAACTGGATTCTCAGGATGTGCTAATACCAACATGCTTCCAGCCGTGCTATCGAGACCAAACACGGTACAGCAAAATCCTCCACAAAACCCCAATGCCAAGGCCAATGACAGCAGTCACTGTTACTCTCTCCTGCCAACATTCCCCTTTGTGCCGCAGATTTCCCCAGGTGCCACAGAACAGGTGCATGAGAAGGCAGCGGGGAGGTTTCAGAACCATTACTGAGGATGGTTGTTTCATGGTGGGATCCCAAGGTGTCCAACCCAGGACGTGGCAAACACAGAGGCATTTTGGCATGCCACCCCACAGAGTCTGAATGAAGCCAAGACCTGAAGGCAGAACCTGACTAGAATTTAATGGGATAATTGAAATTTGAAATTTTATAACAAGCTTAAGGTCTGAGCCGGAATCAGACCCGTATCTCAGTTCTGGACTATTCAGAACCTAGCTTGCCTTTCTCCAGAAGTTGGTTTGGTGTGGGAACACGTTTTTCTTGAGACCTAAATTCAAGTCATCTTGCCACAGACTTGCATGTGGGGCACGTGATTCCACATCCAAAGTACACCCCACCAGAAGACCTCTTTAAAATTAAATTGCAGGAACCAGAGGTGCATAGCTTGATATTTCAAGGACTTAACAGTTCATGGTGCTGATTTGCACCTGCACAGCTGGGAATATCTCAGCGGACTATTTCATCAATCCCTGCATGCTAACCAGTTTTTTTTCTTGCTGCCTAGGGGTGATCCAGACAAATGTGACATCTGGGGGAACACCCCCCTCCACCTGGCAGCAGCCAATGGCCACCTGAACTGCCTCTCCTTCCTCATCTCCTTTGGGGCCAACATCTGGTGCCTGGACAATGACTACCACACCCCACTGGACATGGCAGCCATGAAGGGGCACATGGAGTGTGTGCGGTACCTGGACTCGATTGCTGCCAAGCAGAGCAGCCTCAACCCCAAGCTGGTGAGCAAACTGAAGGACAAGGCCTTTCGGGATGCAGAGAGGAGGATTAAAGACTGCGTGAAGCTGCAGAAGAAGCACCACGAAAGGATGGAGAAACGATACAGAAAGGAGATGTCAGATAATTCAGATACCATGAGCTTTTCCAGCTATTCAAGCAGCACCTTAAGCAAGAAGTTTCAGCACATGTCTATGGTGACTTCCTTGCCATACTCACAAGCCACCATCCATGGCACAGCCAAGGGAAAGACGAAAATACAAAAGAAATTAGAGAAGAAGAAGCAGGTGGACGGGACATTCAAGATCTATGAGGATGGGAGGAAAAGCGTGCGGTCTCTGTCTGGTCTGCAGCTGGGCAATGACGTCATGTTTGTGAAGCAGGGCACGTACGCCAGCCCCAAGGAGTGGACTCGCCGCAATATCCGAGACATGTTCCTCACGGATGACGACACTGTCTCCCGTGCCATAAGCGACCCAGGTTTGCACATGGACTCGGCCCACTCGGAGGTCAGCACTGACTCTGGACACGACTCCCTGTTCAACCGCCCCGGGCTGGGCACCATGGTGTTCCGGCGCAACTACGTCAGCAGCGGACTCTTTGGGATCGGCCGGGAGGATGGGGGTGCGCTGGGGGAGGACAGCGCCGACGGGATGGGCGTCAAACTGCGCAGCCGCCTGCAGCGCTCGCCAAGTCTCAACGACAGCATTGGCAGTGCCAACAGCCTGCAGGAGAGGAACGCGGAGGAGCTGCCCTGGGATGAGGTGGAGCTGGGCTTAGACGATGACGATGAACCAGACACCAGCCCCTTGGAAACTTTCCTGGCTTCCTTGCACGTGTTTGAGTTCATCTCCATCCTGAAGAAGGAAAAGATTGACTTGGAAGCCCTCATGCTGTGTTCAGACAATGACCTGAAGAGCATCAATATCCCTTTGGGCCCTAGGAAAAAGATTGTGGATGCCATCCAGAGGAGACGACAAACGCTGGAGAAGCCAGATGTCATTGTAGACACTGAACTGTAAGTAGGAGATGGGATGTCTGAGAGGTTAAACCCTTCAGCAGATGGAGATGTGGATAATGTAAGGTCTTTTCAACCTCTTTGGAAGAGTAGGAGTCCAGGTAACCTCAGCACTTCTGTGTGTGGGCAAATTCCTGCTTGTGTGGAAAGGATGAGAGTTTGGAGAGGTGGCAATAGTGTTAGTTCATTACTCAACAACCTTAATGCAGCTGGGCAGGATGTGAAGCCCTTGTTTCATTTCATAACCCATTTAAATGCAGACTGCTCTGTGGTCTGATGGTTCTCAGTCCATGCAGCTGAGATTTTCAACCACATTCAGGCTTGTCTTGACTCTTCACCTTTTGAAGACATTAGGAAATCAACCACAATTCCTAGTGGCAGCAAGCTGATGGCAGTGCCCAGTGGCATCAAGAATCCTTCCCCAAATGCTTGAGATCTTACTCAGGCCTCTGGAGATTGCATATCTGGGTTGGAGTTGTTGCTGTTTTATGATGTTTCCAGGGTTTGGTTGGTAGGGCTAAAGGACTGTGTACCTGTCAGAGAGGTGAAGGGAAGGCCACATGCTCTGAAAACCCCAATTCACTGTGTTATTTGGGCTTCCAAGCCTTCAGAGATCTGTGTGCTGCTTTTACAGCCTTTCAGTACAGCTTGTTCTTGGATCCTAAGGGTGTTGATAGATTTTTCTCTTTCCCTTTGCAGATAGCAGCAGCATTTTTTTTTTAATGCTCAAGAAAAAAACCCAGTTCTAAGTTGCCAGAAAACACAAGCCAGAGACTCCCTTCCTGGGGCAGCTGAAAGCTACAGCCATCCCCACCAGTCCCATGGGACTGCTTCCTCGCTCTGCTCCCTGTCTGTGCGATGTTCCTGGGCAGTTCCTGGAGGAACGACAGCCAAGATTGGACCAGGCAGCTCCAACCTGCCAGCCTTCAAGGGACCATGGTCTCCCACTTGCTGGAGGAAGGAGTGAGCTGCACAGATGGCTGGGACACTGCTGTCACAGGCTGTGAGACCACACCAAGCCATGAACAGAAGGAGTTAATGTGATATTTTCAAAGGGACCCAAAATAAATAATTACAATCCATTCTTCCCTGAGCAAGTGTTTTGCGGTTTGGGCTTGAGGAGCAGAGGGTTCAGGAATTCCGCTCTCTCTCCTGGTTCTCATTTGGTGAAAAGCATCATCTTGTCTGGTGCTATGTTTCTGGAAGGGAGTTCTGATGGCCGTGGTCTTACTTTGAGATGTGTCAGCCCTGACTTTGGCCAGCTGGTGCCCAATAAGTCTGTGAGTCTGATCTATGCTGTCTTGAGGGCAAAATCCAGAATGAAGACAATGCTTCAAGCATATTGGTAGTTGCCTTCCAGTGGTCAAATGGTTGTTTCACAGATGCAATGTTTCTGTCCCATCTCTCCAAGGCACTGAG
This sequence comes from Brachypodius melanocephalos, assembly GCA_013398615.1. NCBI lineage: Eukaryota > Metazoa > Chordata > Aves > Passeriformes > Pycnonotidae > Brachypodius > Brachypodius melanocephalos. The sequence goes on from VZSR01003022.1 coordinate 4,992,043, forward strand.
CTGTGTTAGCAGTTTGTGAGCCAAGGACCTTGTCTCTGAAATCCAGCAATTTCCCAGGACAGAGGACAGCACCAGCCTGCAGCCCAGAGCTTCTTCTGAGCATCCCTGATGCATCAGTGCTCAAAGCACAGCTCTGAACTGCAGTGTCAGACCCATCCCACTGACCAGTGCACTCCCAACTCCACTGTGCCATTTTACATCTCATCTATGAATGGCTCCTGGGGTTCAGGAGTTTCTGGGGTGCAGCAGCAGTGACATATCCTATTGACAGAGAGTCAGCAGCCTGTGCCATGGGGTGTTGGCAAAGTGCCTGTTCAGGCTGTGATGCAGACTGCCAGATCAGAAAAATTCTGCACACATTACTGGTGTCGCTTATCCTCTTTATCTCAGGGATGTAAATGATAAGGAATGACCTTTGTGTGCTCATCCCAGGCCAGGCTGAGATTTGGACCATTCTTAGTCCCTTTGGAGCTGCAGAGGCTGTGGTTATGCTGGTTGGAAGATGGGGATTTGTTTGGTGTGAAGCAGGTGTGCTGCTCCCTGCCTGTGCTTGCCCTGGGTGTGTGGGTGTAGGGGAGGAAAATTACTTTTTGAAAGTAAGAAATACTTGGGAGTTTCTCTGCCCTGCTGCTCCTCGAGTGGCTGAATCCCCACCAGGAGAGTGTGGGGTCCCAGCCTTGTGCTCTGCACACCTAAACACCATCACTGCACTGAAGGTCTGAGATCTTTCTGCACAGATGTAAACTGATTTGGGGGTTTTAAGCATTTTTTGAGACTTAACTGCATTTGTATTTGAAATGACAAGTTCTGAATAACTCTTGGCTCAATGTACAGGCAAAAGGGTGAGCGATCAGATGTGCTGAGTCAGTGAGTTCTCCACAAAGGCTGCACTACCCCAGCCCCAGTATTGTTTTCTTTGGTCCCTTTCCAAAGCCCAGGGCTGGTGCCCCAGCAGGGAGAGCGATGGCTTGGCTCACAGCTCCCTCTGCCGGGACCAGGTCTGGGAGAGCAGGATGGGACCCACAGCCCGCTGGGATCCACTGCTGCCAGCAGGACCAGCACCCTCAGGCCAGTTTTCAGGTGAGGTTTTGATCACGAAATTCACCCTCTTCCTCATGCACATGTAAATCTCATCCAAGCCCTCTGCCCTTTTTCTGGATAACTGCCAGAGCACCAGCTGCCCACCATGAACCAGTCCCAATTTCCCCAGGGATGGATTGTGTCTTTGGGTCTGTGCTGAGTGCAGGAGGGGAGTGATTTGTCATGGCTCATTCCAGTGCAATGCGAACCAGTTTATCCCAGCAGATGACAAAGAGAAGTAGGTCTATTGGCTTGGCACCCACTGGAGACTTTAGCAGGCTAAGCATTGGGATTTGGAGGGTATTTCAGAGCTGGGGTGTGCACACTCCCTAACTTTTGCTGCTTTGCTTAGGAGCAGCCAAGCAGTTCCTGATGTTGAGCTGACGCTGACAGAGATCTTTTCTCCCAACTTGTCTTTCCTTCAAAGAGCCAGTGAAAGGTTTGGTCACATGACAGTACCCAAGTGCAATGGAGCATGTCCCTGCATAGCTAAGAACAAGCCCAGAAATGCCACTTGGGATCATCAAGCTCTGAGATCAATGTGGTCACCTCTGTGATGCAGGGAGAGACCAAAACTGAGCTGTGGCATCAATGCAGTGTGGCAGAGCCCATGAGATGGGCTCTGTGGGATGAAGAGGGTGGTCTGTGGACATGGGGTGGCTGTCATTAGCACCAAAAGCCCCAGAACAAGCACCTGCATTTAGATCTCATGTATGTTCCTTGTCTTGAGGTTTGGTCCATGGTTTCCAACCAGGTTTGTCCTACAAAGTGTGGGGCCACAGCCCTTGCAGGACACAACATCCAAAGCCCTGGCCAAAGAGATGTTTTCTGCATTCCAACCCCTCCTGTGCAGCTGGGTTGCTGCATCCCACTGGGCTCATGATGGAGCCAGGCTCCTCTTGCCCTGGGCATGAGACGGGAACATGGCTGTCCCCAGGTTCTCAGAGCTCAACTTGCCCTGTGGGTGCTCTGCTCATCGGAGTTTCCACGGGGAAATCTCACAGTGCTCATTACACTCCACAACCGAGAACAACAAGCTCCTTTCGGAGAGGGTGCTTGTGAAAGCAGGGTGGAGGCCAGGGCTGGCACACCCTGGAGAACACCCTTAAATACCCTTCCAAACAGAAACCCATCCAGGCAGCAGGTTTCCCTGACCCGCTGCTGCCAACGAACAAACAGCACCCCTTGTCCCTGCCTGTGGCACCAGAGGAGTCAGACACAGGGCAGGTGCTGCAGTGGATGGCAGCATGTCCCCATCAGGGAACCAGTGATCCTGGGGATGGTTGTCCTGTAATGCCCCAAGTCACAAATCCCAAACTGCCCTGTGCCTGTGTTAAATGGGACTTCCCAGCAAAACCAGTCCGCTTGGGTTTAGCTTGGACACGTGTTTCCTTGTGCCTGATGGTGTAGGGAATGGAGAAAGGCCAATGGCCCATGCCAATGGTCCAGCCATGGCATGGACACTCCATCCTTGAGCTGGATAGCCCCAGCTCCTCCACTGAAGGAGCACTGCTCACAAAAGTGATGCTGATTTCCAGGCCCTGCTTTTATCCCCAGGCAGCTGCTGCAAGGGGGGGATGTATTGGGACTCATTAGCATTCAGATGCTCCAGACTACAGTCTGGAGTGGGGAGAGAGCAGGGGAGGTTTTTGGCGGTGACTGAGGTCGTACGGTGGTGGTGTTGGAGATGTGAGTTTGCAGGCACCATTGCAGCATTCTTGCTCGGCTGCTGGGTACCACTGCTGGCCCATGGGGATGTGGCTGCTTCCCCAGGCTTCTGGCAGCACCAGGTTATTGACTGCTGCCCTTGGATGGAATGTGTGCTCAGCCTTGCCATGTGGGACTGACATGGGAAGTGAGAAGGACATCGACCACAGGACACCAGGTAGGACACACTGGACACTAAATAGGTCCTACAGGCGGAGGCATTTTCCAGGGAGAGGCATTTTTCTTGGGCTGGAGCATCTTGTCCTCAGCCCTGCATGGTGCTCCTCTTCCCCAGTCTCACCTGGAGTTGGTGACAGCAATGGTGTCCACACTGGAGGGTGACTCTGGGGTCCAGGACCTGCCAGGCCAGCGTGGGCCACTTCACCCCACTTGCTTAACTATTTCCTGCCCATCCCACCAGGGCTTCACTTCCTGGCCTAGCAGCTGAGTAATGCATGGCTGCAGGGAGGTGCATGGCCAGGATGGAGGCAAGGAGCAAGAGAATTGTTGCAGAGCACCCTCAGCATGCTCTGGCTTTGCTGTGCCTTGCATGGTGTCCCCTGGCAGCCCAGCACAGGGATGGATGTGGCACTGATACGGCCTGGTTTGGATGCAGCACTCATGGGAGCCTTGCAACTGCTTTTGAGAGTCTCCTTGGCTATTCCCAAAACTAAAGTGCCCCAAAAGACAGGAGCATGGACACAGTTCAACATGTCCTCCCAGTGACACAGTTGCTGAATGGGCTGGGAAGTAGGAGAAGTTAAAGGGCCATTTTATTTAAATTCTGACTTAAGATATTGAAAATATACTTGGACTTCCATCTACTCTTGTGCCCATGACACAGGCAATTTGTTACACAGAAAAGAAGTTAGAAAGGGATTTTAATGAGAATAGAAAACTGACTATGCTCACAAGCACAAGACATAGCCACATGCACACAATGACCAGCCCAGGTTTCCACACAACCCTCAGCCTTTATCCCCTTATCTGTTTTCCCATGTTTGTTCCTCTTCCAAACACCTTGATCCCTCATTTTCCACCTCTGTACGGTTCATTACACAAGCATTCCCTACTAAGTAATCCCAAAATGTTCTTCCCACCACCACATAATGTATCTCACCCCTCTAAGAAGTGACACCTCCCTTCCAGGGGCAAATAATTTTCTACATTTGCAATTCATAAATTTTCTACTTAATGCAATTCATAACTACTAGCAAAATATAAAGCAATGCCATGGATTCTGACACCAGTTCTCTCAGGGCTGGAGTGAGCTCCCTGGTACCCATTGTCCTGGTACTCATCAACCAGGCTTGCTCCCAAGAAGGAGCACAGGGACACACCTGCAGATGGCACTGAGCATCCCAGGGGGGAGCCAGGGCAGAGAAAGGTGTGAGGCATCACCAGTGCCCTGAGCCCACTCTGGATCCATTCCAATGGGCACTGACAGTACTGCTGGAAAAAAAATGTGCTTGGAGCACAGGCACCACCTGATCGTCTCAGGTCATCATCCAGGACATCATTGTCCCCAGCTGCTCAACATCCCTGGTTTCCCATGACACCCGGGCTCTGGCACAGCCCTGAAACCAGCAGTGAGGATGGGCTCACAGAAACACTGCTGCAGGGAAATTGAAACTGGGAACTATTTTAGGAGGATAGAGCTGGCTTTGTGCCACTCCACATGCTGGGGTGAGAACACTGAGCAGTCAGGCACAGCCCCAACACCACAACATCCCCTGCATGAACAAAGGGTCAGCTCAGCAGGGACATGTGGGTCCAGGGCTGATGGCAGGTGGGAAACCCTCATCAGCTGGGACAATACCAAGAGTGGCTCCTCAGTAGTGCTGGTAGCTGTAACCATGCTGTGCCTGGGGCAAACACCTGCACTGCAGGATTGAGGCTCTGGATGGCCTATACATCCTGCTCTGGACACTTTGGTGGGAGAAAGCTGGGGGCAAAGGCACTGAGGGGGCTGTGGGACTCTTGGCTGGTGTGGGGCCAAGACAGTGACTGTCACTGTGGCACTGCCTGGCCTGTGGCACCGGGGATCCCTGCTCACAGAGCTTGAGCTCCAGGGTGCCTCTGAGGGCTGTGGTGATCCCAGCTTTCATCATTATCTCTCACTTTCTTGGAGTGACAGACAACCTTTCTGCTGCTCCTGATCTCTAAGCTTTAACCTTTCAGACTGTACTTCGACAACAACTATATGCTCCTGCTGCAGGACACCAAGCTCTAACACATCAGCACACCACACAGCCAGCCAAGCCACCCAGCCCAGAAAGTCCTGGTGGGAGCAGGAGCAGCCATCACCAAAGGAGACCTGGGTGAAGGCTGGGCCACCCAGTTCCTCATGGACTGCACTGGCTGGACCAGCAAGCGCAGGGCTGCCAGGGCGGCATCCAGCCCTGAAATCACCTAAACCCAGACAGTAAGCAAACATGGATGGACTTCCCAAGGGTCCCATCTTGTCTCTGTTGAGGCTGCAGCCACTGCTGCCTGGGCAGAGGTAGCAACAGTCTCAGCACGACACTGCTCTGGTCCAAGGACGGGCTCTGCCCTCGCAGGAGGCGCCAGCAACAGATCTGTCTGCCACAACATCCCTTTGTTCCCATCCATTATCTCTATCCCAGGAAACAGCAAAAAACTGGGCAGGCATGATCATGTCCAAGTAGAGCCTGGGACCCTCGCACATGCTCATCCCCCAGGACACTGCCCTGGGCTCTCTGGCTGTGTTTTGGAAATGCACCCACATCTGGGATGGCCGAATTTCACCATCCCCATCCCCGGAGTGCAATGCCATCAGCTGTGCGCAGTGCTGGTGACCAGCGCAGAGGAAAGTGCAGGAATTCCAGAATGCCAAAAGGCCTGAACAGGGCAGAAGGCAGATTCTGGAAGCCAGCCTGATGCTGCCTTTTATGTCTGCGGTGATAAACCCACTGTCCGTCCCTTCTCCACAGCCACAAACAACCCCTGAGCCGTGGCTCAGCTGACCCGGGGTGGCTGCAGGTCACAGCACCGGAGTCAGACGGGGATGCCACCCCCAAACCCTTCCACATCCCTGGCACTGCAGACCTACCATACCAACACCCCTTATTTCAGCACCTCGACCCCCCTAGTGCTTTGGAGCAGACTTCCCAGGAAAAGGGAATCCCTTGGGGTCCCACGAGGCCAGGGAAGGCTGAGCAGCACGGCTGCCCACTTGGGGAGGGATGGGGAGCTGCACAGGGCACTGATGACCCATCGGAGCCGCTACCTCCGGAGGAGCAGGGAGCCCAGCCCTCGGCCCCGCTCAATAACCAAGCTAACGAGAGCCGCTGTCAACAAGTCCGCAGCTCCCCAGCCGGCGCAGGAAGGACGCCTGTTCCAGGGATCCGGGAGGAGAAACCTGTTTCACTGACCTTGCTCCATCACCGCCTTCCTGGCTGTGCCGTGGGCGTTTGGGCTGCGGCGGGGGGCGAGCGGCTCGGCGGCCCCTCAGGAGCACGGCGAGGAGGAGGAGGAGGAGGAGGAGCGGGGCTGGGGCCGCATCGCCGGCGGGCCGGGGCGCGGGGGACGCGCCGGGCGGGAGGGACGGAGGGCGAGCCCCCGCTCCGTCGATGCCGAACCTTGGCGCGGCTCCTCGCCTGCCTGCGGAGCCTCGCTCCACCCCTCCTCCGCTAATAAAGCCTCCGCCGCGCCGGTCCCTCCTTTAGCACTGACTCACCAGCTGACCCAGCCCAATCCCCGAACTGCCCCGCACTTCCATTTTCTGACCTACAAAGCCCGGCTCATCCCCACCACTCTCCTGCTCCTTTACATAAGAGCTCCCAGGTCCAAACCAAACCCTGCGGCACTGGGACACTCTCAATGGATGCCCGAGGGGTGACACTGGGTGCTCGATGGCGGAGTACGGGCTCGGTCACCCGTGCCCAGGGAAGTGGACCTTGGCTGTGGTTTCGTGGGTGCTGCATAGCCCTCGAGGGCACTCGCTGACACCCACAAACAGCATCTCCCAGGGGCTTTGCTCGCGTTTCAGGGGCTGGGAAGAGGAGGTGAGCAGCAGGTGCTGTTTTTGGCATGGTGTCCTGCCTGCTTTAGTGCCAGGGAATGCCAACCCCGCTGTCTTGGTGCTTTGGCACCCCTCCAGTAGCCCCGAAACCCAGACAGTCGGGTTTGGAAAGCAGGCCAGAGATGGCTGGGGAGGTGAAGGCTTTATTGGCACCTGTCAGACTGATGGGATGTGCTGGACTCATCTCCACTACTGGTCAGGGAACATCTCTGGCCACATCCTGCCCCTTCTCCTCTCCTCTCCTCTCACCTTGGAAAAGCATAAAAACATGCTGCCT
>VZSR01003022.1:4999183-5031696 GCA_013398615.1 Brachypodius melanocephalos
CCCCCCCCCCCCCCCCCCAATTTCTTTCACAAACAATGACAAATGCTGCTTCGTGTGAAGCAGGACTCTGCTCCAAAAGGTCCTGGGGTGGAGGATGAGCATCCTTGGGTCACAGTGGGGATCAGGTGACAGCACCTGCCAGCATCTCTGCCGGAAGGCTGCAGGGTGGAGGGCCCCCAGGGTACTCAGAAGATGCAGGGATTCCCAGGGAGTGAGACCGCGGAGCTTTGTGTCCCAGGACTGGATGCAGTGCCAAGCCAGGATGGGTTGGGACAGGAGCTGGCTCAGCCGTGGCCCAGCACGGCCTGACGTAAGAGGTTATACAATGCAGTGCAGGCAGGGTGCTGGGAGCAGCATCAGCATGTCTGTGACCAGAGCCCTGCTCCGGCTCCAGGATAACACCTACAAGAATGGGAACAGCCCTGCCCTGTGCTGGGCATCCCGCACAAAAACCTGGGGTGGCAGTGAGGGCCCCTTGACCCTCCCCAGGAGGCATTTTGGAGGTGCCAAGATAGGCTCCCTGGTGCCAGTGGAGCATCATGGCTCCTCCCTGCTGGCACCAGGTGAGAGATCAGCCCCCGGTATTCGAGGCAGGCGGCTGAAGGTGTTACTCACCTGGCCCGGGGCTGCTCTGCTCCGCCGGGCAGAGATGCCACGTGCTCAAACTGCCTTTCCCAAGGGAGGATCAGCCAGTGCCTCCTGGGTGGCTTTCCATGCCAGGGGGAATGAGCAGGTTCCCAGCCCTCCCCAGGCATCCCACAGACACCAGGGGCTGGAGGAGGTGACATGGAATGGGTGTCTTCTCTGAAGGGTACCACAAGCTTGCTATCTCACCACCCCAGGGACAGGTGATGCCAATCCTGTGTCAGCCCTGACAGCAGGATAAGGCTGTGATGGGACTGAAGGCTAAAAGAATTACCTTTTTCTCCTGTTTCTTTCCAAAATTATTATGTATGTAAAGAAGGGGTGGGAGCTGGCAGCTCTGACTCTCTCTCCTCAGATGTCCCCCCCCACCCTGGATCCCCACTGGCCCTGGCACCAGCAAAGCATTCCCAGGGGACTGAGGGCAATCTGCCCTGCACTTCCCTGGGACAGAGAACCGGCATGGGAACCCACTCACAGTATCGCTGTAGACTTGTCTTTTGGAAAGGTAATTTTGTTGCCCAGAGGACTTTTTACTATGAGAAAGGAAGACCTACTGCTAGGGGAAAGCAGAGCTTATAGGGGTATTTTTATTATGTCTGACAGCAGGTTTTCTCCCACTCTGGAGCAAATGGAATGTGCTCCTAGGTGACAAGTTGTCCCGTGGGATTGGGAAAAGCCATCAATTCATATGAACCTGAGATTTTCCATGAGCTTCAAGGAGGCTGGTTTCACCTCTTTTTCCAACAAAACATGAATCTTAGTCACCTCTCTCCCAGCAAATTTCCCAGTTTTCTGAGGGCATCACCTTTGCCACATGCCAGAAGGAAATATTCTTCTTGGAAGCGGGGCCAGGGCTATATATTCCCAGAACTGCCTCCGGCCTCTCTTGGTAAATTCTGCTATCAGCTCCCTGCCTGGCTCCAGCTGGCCATGGCCCAGCCAGAGATGTGGCTACAAGATGCCTTCTGTATTTTCCGGCAGATCCAGCTGCCCTTGAGCCTCCTGGGCTGGCAGGTGCCAGGGTTGTGCTGGTGGCACCGTGTGAGCCCTGTGTGTGTTTTGGAGGAAGCCCCTGGGCTGTGCCAAGGGCCCCGTGATGCTCGTGGTGCTGCCGTAGGCGCTGCAGGAGGCCAGCCTTATCTCACCTTGTGCCGATCTTGGCTCATTGTTGATTGTTCTCTTCCCAATCAGGAAGAAAGGTAAAAACAAACCCTACTTTTTCTGCAGAAGTGCTCTCTGAGTTTCCATGCCTGATGTCACTGTCCAGGTGTGACACTCCAGGGGCAGCAAGGACCCTCTGGAGGCACGTGATTATCCGATGGACCAGAAGAGCCCTTGCAGGATGAAGCAATGGCTTTAGGACTGAGCTCTTGTTCATTTTGCACCCAGCCTCGTCCCTGTCATCTTGCTCTCCCTGAGCCCTCCAGCCCAGCACCTCCGAGAACCAGAGGATGGAAAACCCTGGAAATCTGGTGAGGATGCTGAGGATGGCTTAGAGGCCCTCTGGTTCCCTGGGCTGGCAGGGCAGCCAGCTCTGCCTGCCACAACAGCTTCTACACCCACAGTTTAACCCTAACCTGGTTTCTATTCTAAGCCCTATTTTTTTTTCACGGGCCTCCTCCCTCTTTTGCTGTGCCCCACTTTGCCCTCCTGCCAGTGAGCTCTGGCTGCTGCTGACCCCGATCCCAGCAAAACCTGGCTGAAGTCAGTAATAAAATGCACCAGTGAGGTGAGGTTGCTTGGGTCAGGGTGGCTCCTGCTTCCCCAGGCTGGGATTAAGGAGCTGCACATTGGATTTACCTGCAATAGCTTATGGTGGGAGGGGAAAAGCAGAAGGAATGGGGCCAGGGAGACTTTTCTTTAATGGGAAAACCAGTTGGAGGATTAACAGCTTTCCTGGTGTTTTCTTAGTGGGCTGCAAAAATGCTGTTTTTAAGGCACTGGGGATGGAAAGTAGCTTCTTCACCCGGTGCTGCTGGCAGGGCTGAGTTTGAAGCCATATACCAGCCAAAGCTGACCCACAACCTCTTCAGGGCTCCTCCAGATATTCCCTTAGTCAATTGGGATCCAGAGCACCACTCTTCCAAAGGTATCATTAAAAGAATCATGTTTTTCTGAGCTAACTGGTTCTATGGGTCTGGCTGTGCTGATGAAATAGCTGCTAGGCAGCATGTGAGTTATCCCTCTGGATGGCAGGGAGCATTGGGCACTCGCTTGGAAGAAGAAACAAAAACTGCCCTTGGTGAGTGCCTAGTTCAGCATGGCTCTGGTGTGCTGCCTGTGCCCACTGGGAAGGATGTAATGGACAAAGTGGACACACCGAGTGCTGATTGGATGTGCTCCTAGCTGAGACAGACCCTCTCCTCATCCCCTCATCTCAACTGTAATCTCTGCGCAGCAGCCAAAAGTGGAGAAAAAAGGTTACAGCCACACGAGACCAGCGAGGTGGGGATACATTCTTGGAGTCCAGATGGATTTGGGCAACTCTTTGGCTCCAAATCAACTTTCCAGCCCGAATGAGTGACGCAGCACATTGGATTCCCAGCCCAACTGGGTGGCTCACTCCCTTCCAGCACTGCCTCCCAGGCATGGCTGGTTACATCATGGCCCTGGCTGCCCTCGCCTACCCTGCGGCCGGAGCAGCGTGGGATTGGGCACCTGCCCGGGGACTGTGGCAGGCAAATTACTGTTTGCACCCAGGGTAGCACCAACCTGCCATGCCAGGGAAAAGCATGGACACAGGCCCAGAGGAGGGCAGTGCCCATCTCAGGTGCAGGGGCTGCATTGTGCAATCTCTCCTCTTGCCAATTAAAGCTGTACTTGGGGTTCTTAATGAGCAGGGAGCTTTCTGTCTTGCAGGAAATCCTGGTTTCCATGAATTCAAGGTATCCTGATACCACAAAGAACAGGAACAGAGTAAAGACACAGGTACTTTCCCACCTTAGCTCTACTTTCCGAAACTGGGCAAATGCAACAGCCCCAGAAGAGCTTGTTAAAAAACTCCTGGGAGAGAAAGGAAGAGGCACTCGGCCTTGAGCCCTGCACTCCCTCCCAGGCCCTTTCCCTTCTGGCATGTGAAGCCAGCAATGGAAGCTGGCAGGGAGAACTGTCCCCCAAAAGCAGATGTGGGTACTGACACTCAACCACCCTGGCAAACCATCCTTGCTCAGTCACAGATCAGCCCAAGGTGGCAAGTGCCAGCTAATGCCATCCTGGGGTCTACATCCTCCTTCTGCACACTGAGGCAGTTGGAAACGTCTCTCTGTCCTCAAGAGGGCAGAGGATGGAGCCTGGAGTTACGCTGCCTGCACGGAGTGGTAAAAATGTTGTGTGGGCGTCTGATAAGGAGCTGCTGGCCCGGGTGCCTGCCTGCAGGGACATGTGTTGGGGACCAGAAGGACACTTGGCAGCTGGGAAGGCTGGGGTTGGGTAGCGCCATGTTTACAAGTAGAAACATTTAATTTTTGAGGACTGGAAGTGTAGAGTTGTGTCCAGGAGCATCATTCCAATTGCTGGCTGCTGACTGGAACTGGAGCCATGGCTGGTTCCCTCCTCAGGATCTTGACAGGACCCCCACAGAACTTCAGCATTACAGAACAGCTTCCAGGCTGGCAGGAGAGAAGACTCGACCATGCCTTGGTGGCACTGTTGGTGGCAGGCTCAGCATCATGGCAGTGGAGAAGGACGGAGCCCACGGCCTCTGCACCGCGCACCTGTGTTGGGTAACACCTGGCCAGGCGGTGACGCCAGGGACACAGGGGTGGGGGCAAGCAGTTTCGGTCGGGGCAAGAGCAGAGGCATCCAAACCAGTGATTACCTTGGCTCTGAGCTGCTAAGTGGAGGAAGTCTGTGATTAGTTGACACCTCCAGCCAGGCTTTGGATTTTAAGCTGGGCTGGAGCAGGGGTGGATGACAACTGCTTTATTCACTGCTGATATATAAAACTGAAAACACAGCCTAGGTACAGTATCAGGATATGCTGATGGTGGATATGCAGTGAGTCCCCAGGGTCTTTGGGGGTGCTCATGGGGAAAGGTGGGTTTTGGTGCTGTGGCTTTGAGCCCTGGGCTGGGATATCCAAGGGCTCAGGGCAGGGCTTTGTGTTGACTTTGGTTTCGATGTGCTTTGGATAAACCTCTCTTCACCAACCACTGCTGTCAGTCTCATGCAGACTTGAGAAGTAAAGAAATTACACCTGGTGCTTCTCCCTGAGCCTTGGGATTCTTGTGTTTGCAGGTGGCTACTAGAAAGGGAAGAGGGGAGGTGGTTTGTGTTTGGACCCATGGCATAGCTGATACCAGGCATGTGTTTAACTCCACGCAGGGAAGAATCTCTCACTCTGCCAGGCTGTCCCAAGGGTCTGTCCCCACCCTGCAAGTGGAGGGATATTTGTGGTCTATCCCCACAGCACAGCAGCACTCTGCCCTAGCCAGGACCCAGAGGACCATCGTCCCAGCCCTGGAGCCAGAAGGGCCCAGGCTCTACAATGCCAAGTAGCCCCTAAAGCTTGCAGGAGTGAGAAGTTAGGTTGATGTCTTCATACCTGACTGCTGCTGGCTGGTAAATCCCAGCTGTTCTCACCTCAGGGTGAGCATCACTGAGGTTTGTCAGAGCAATCCCCCACCTACATCCTCTCCATCACCCATCTTGAGGTCAAATGGATGTGAAAAACACAGTAGCAATGAAGAGGATGGTGTCAATGACACTGAGGGTGTGGGGCCTCCAACCCCTTTCTGTCTGGACAATGTCCTCTGAGGGGTTTTGCCATTCAGCCACTTCCATGCGGAGGTGCCGGGGAGCGCAGGGCAGCACTAGACCAACACAGAGGCTGGATAAGACCAACACAGGGGCTGGATAAGGCCAGGCATTATCCACAATGCCTCCCCCGCAGCCAGTGCACGACCCAGGGCTTTGCCCGCCCTGTCTCGCCATCGTCCGATCTGTGCCATGCAAACAGATCGGACAGATTAGCCAGCACTGGGATCCAGCTTCTTCCCGGAGCTGCTGAGCATGAGCAGGAAGTTTTCTGTGGCCTGAAGTGGCCATTTGGGCCCTGCAAACAGTGAGATATCCCAGAAAGGGTATTTATTTAAGATTAAAAGCATGACCTTGCCAAGCGTCGCAGGGCTGGGAGGATGTGGACTAAAAACCAGCCCTTGATAGATCTGGCATCTCACCCCCCTGCCAGCCCCATCCCAGCCTGGCACCACTGGAGCTCTCACAGAAGCTGTGGCTATACCCAAGATCTTGATCCCTAAGAGGGGACTTAGCCACTGAGCCCCACCCCATGGGTTGCTATGTCCCCCCAGCATCCAAGGTTTTGGTGCCTGGAACGGGACTTTGCATCCCCTGGGCAAGGGCTTGGTGGCTGTGTCAGCTTTGGTGTCCACTGAGAGCTGCTTGCCCTGACACACGGATCAGGCTGGGTCTCATGTTTTGGAAGACCATGAGCTTGGGGCTAAGCATCCCTTGGGAGCCTACCAGCTCAGTTTCCTGCACTTTTGGCCAAACGACAGTCCAAGCAGGCACTGCACGGAGGTTTGACTCCCTCTGGTGCCTGCCCCGTGGCTCCCGAGCTCGTCCTTCTCTCTTTCCTCATTCCGCGGGGAGGGAAGGTTTGGGGTGCCCCAGCTGGCCTTGGGACAGCCCCGGGGTGGATGGGTGAGTGGGGACCGGAGCTAATCTCGTACCTTGGCAGCGGCTATGGGAGCTGCTCGGCTGTGGAACTCGGGATGTGCCCAAACACCCGTGTGCCAGGGCCCGAATTTGGGGGGAGGGAGCTGCTTTCGGGGTGATGGAGGCAGAGCTCTGCCTGCAGATGGAGCTCCTCGCTCGGCCGCTGGGCTCAGGGAAAGCGGCGGAGTGAGGTGAGGAATCCGGAGAATTTCTCCTTCTTGAGGACCCTACAGTTCTGCCAGACCCCAAAAGACAAAGAGAGGCCGTACTTAAGGTCTCCCTGCTGGACAGGGGATGGTGGAAGTTAATCTCTGATTGAGTTAATTACCCAAAAGCTTGGTCTGAAAGATGTGGGAGGAAGTGCCGCCTCAACCCAGATATTATAAAATTGAATCTCTGCAGACTCAGCGATGTCAGGGGAAGGGGAGGTGGTGGCTTTTGGAGTGTCTGGCTGAGGCAACCAGGGGGCCTGGTGGTGTCCCACTGCCAGCCCCTGCAGCCTAAGCCTTTCTCCCCCAGAGAGGAGGAGGATGTGCAAGGTGGGTGTCTGTACGGAGGGAAGGGCTGCTGAGGGACCTCTACCTCCTCACCACAACCCTGGGCTGCAAATACTGCAGCTTTTCCATACTCCTGGATTTGGGCTGGAAACTTCTGGGCCTGCAGCAGGTGCTGTCCCACTGGGGGGACCCAGGGAGGGCTCAGCAGGGAAGCACTTGCAGCTGCTGGGTCCTGATGGCCTCACATATGTGTCCTCATGCCAGGCTAAAATGGCCTGTTTTCCCCTCTTTGGGGAGCAGGGACTTGCTGGGAGCCAGATTTGGCGTTTCTAGGGGCTGGGCTCAGTTCTAGGGGTGGAGTGGGTCAGATGAGGACAGTGGCAGGGGTCTGGTTCCCGTGGGTCCCTCGGGATGGTGGCTGCCTGTGGGACCCTCGTGGTGCCTAGGGCAAGGGACAGCCACAGGGTCAGCAGCTGCTGGCCAGAGCTCGCTGCTTCAGGGATTACGTTGATCCCCTGCAGCTGCCCTGCTGTGTGCTGAAGGATTTCTGAGTCTTACACATGTTTTCCCTGCTAAATTGGAGGTGTTTGTGTCCACAGTGCAAAGGCCAGGTCAGTGTTTGCTTTGATCTCTAAGATCTCAGCTGGGTCAGGGGAATTGTGTGACTTGGCATTTGTGTGGTGGGAAATCAAATGTAATTTGGGATTTTAAAGTTTCTTGTAGAAATGGAGCAGATTTAGGGCTACAGTCCTGAACCTGCTGACTGTCCTTATGGCTCTGCAGACTGTTCTTACAGTTTCTGGTCTGTTGTCGGCATTGTGACTCCCATCTTGGCTGTACCTCTTGTAGGTTCAGCACTTTTCCTCAGAACCCAAAATTCAGCCTCTCCCATGCAGTTTTCAACCCACTTTGTTCTCTTCATCCAGGTGGTCTCTGGTCCCAGTGGCAGCAAGGAACTGAGTGATGCCATGCACCTGCCTCTCCCTGCGCCTGCTGCAGTGAGATCCTCATGGATCATGTTGGATATATGGCTGATCCCCACTGCCTCTTCCTCTTCAGCTGCCCCCACATAACCAGTTCTGCCCCGTTGTGCAATGGCAGTCCCAGCACAGCTACCCTAGCCCCTGCCAAACAGCACCCTTAGAGCAGGGCTATCACTCTCCTGCCACTGTCCACTGTGGTGACACCCAAGATGTGACTATGAATGTCTCAGGAGCAGCCCCATTTGATGTACCTTTGGGTCTGACATCCACCTCCCCTGGCCTGACAGCACCCATGGGTGCTCTCCCAGCTGCGGGCAGATGGCAAAAGCCATTCTGCTCATCGGAATAAATCACTGGATGGGCTTCACACACCACCGCAATTCCTCAGTGCCCCTGGCTCCAGAAATGGTCTTTCCTAATGCATTAGCTTACAGTGGAAGTGAAACCTCAGCAGGTTTCTGAGGCACTCTCAGCTCTGCCCCTTTTGCAGTAGC
The DNA here is from genome assembly GCA_013398615.1 of Brachypodius melanocephalos. Lineage (NCBI taxonomy): Eukaryota > Metazoa > Chordata > Aves > Passeriformes > Pycnonotidae > Brachypodius > Brachypodius melanocephalos. The sequence continues at coordinate 5,007,479 of VZSR01003022.1, forward strand.
TGGGATTTTTTTAATTGCTATTAATTTTTTTCCAGAGGATGATGACAATTCCCTGGGGCTTGGTGTAACTTGGGTGTGAGGTTTGCTTCCCTGCGAATTGCAGCAGTGATGAGATGTTACTGGAGGTGCTGAGTCCATCCCAGTTTGGGACTGTGCTATCCTAGCGATGGGTGTAGAAAACCAGCCTTATTTGTTCCAAATCCATAGGGATTTGATGGATGTCAACGTTCATTAAGGTTTTGGTGGATAAGTTGAGTTAATTTAAAGTTTGGCAAGGAGAAATAGCACAGCAAGAAGAAATCCAGTGCCACAGAGAGGAACAATGTGATTTTAGCTTTCCTTCATAAAGAAATAGGGCTCTGGAGGTCCTGGTCTGTGCAATGGCATCCTCAAAGCCTTTGGATGCCAGTGATGAGTCAGGAGGCAGTGATGGAAAATGGGGAAAATTCATATAGAATCAGGTCAGAAGAGAAGAGAGACTCTGCGGGGGTCAGAGCTGGGTGCCAGAGCTGCGATGGACAGATTTGGGGTGGCCTGGTCCCTGGCAGATGCTGCTGGGTTCGGTGCCCCCCGGCAGAGCAGAGGGTGCTGGGCGGCTCCGCGGCAGCAGCAGTTTGGGCAGGCAGGCACAGGCAGCCCCTCCTTCCTGCAGCCGGCTCCTCGCTGTGGAAAAGGCCGGGTTTCTCCCCAAAACGGCTCCCTCGTAGGACAGGCAACGTTTGCTCCCTCTCCCCGGCAAAAGCGAAACCTTATCCCTGTCCTCAGTGCTCCGCTTGGGTTTCTCAGGGATGTTCCTGGCGCTTGGCTCCTTCGCTCCAACGTTTCCATTGCCTCTCTCCATCTTTTTTCCACTCCTTCCCTCCTCTGCTGCCGCCGCTTCCCTGTGCCCTCGCGGAGCGTCCTCCCCACGGCCCCGCTGCCACGGCTACTCCCCTAAATGGGCCACGAAGGCGGATTATTGCCATCGCTCATCTGCATTCGCCCTCCTCCCAGTCGTCCCCTGCTCCTCCCTTCTCCAAATCGCAGCTGCCCCGGTGCGCGGAGCGGCGCGGGCTGCCCGGGCACCCTGGAATGGCCAGCGCCGGGAGAGCCACCGAGCCGGGGCTGGCGTGAGTAGGGGGCTGTGGTGTCCATGTGGTGGGAGGCTGGGTGGCTCTCCGGTCGTCTCCGCCGGCTGCGTCCTCCTTGGATTGTTTATTTTTTTCCATCCCTGCCCTTCCCGCGTCCTTCGGCGGCAGCAGGAGCCGGCAAGCCCGTCCGCGGTGGGTCCGGGTGCTGGGGTTGATCCTCTGGGGGTGACACCCTCCCTGCCTTCTGTTCAGCAGGGAGATGCCGCTGGAGGATGGGGACCCGGTGGGGCCGAGGGGACGGCAGGTCAACGGTGAGGTCAGCGGTATCCCCCGGCTCAGGGGGATGGGGGAACCCTCGCTCCGGAGCACGGCAGCACCTGGTGGCAGCAGGACAGACGTGACGGCAGAGGACAGGGAGCCGGGGCCAGCACTGGATGACGGGAACGTGATCCCCCGGGGAGCCCCACAGCGAGCATGGGACCCCGAGGAAGCCCTGATGACCGAGCTTTCAGAGCTGGTGCAGAAGGTGGTGAAGAGCAGCAGCTGGTGGGAACGGCACGGTGTGGACATCAGCATCCTTGCCTGCAGCTTCCTCCTGCTCCCGGCAGGTAACCTGGCTCAGCGCCCCCAAACCATGGCCAGGGAGGTCTCCAGGGGTCCCACTGCCTCCTCATGACTGCTTTGTGCTGGGGGCCTGTTGGCACCTATTGAGGTTTTAACAGAGCCACAATAACTCCTTCACCACATGGCTCAGCACGCTCTGACCCCACAGCGGGTGACGATGACACCCAGGGTACAGCCTGGGGTGAGGGGACAGTGGTGTCTGGGGTACAGCCTGGGCTAAGGGGATGGTGCCCAGGCAGATGGACACAGGACAGGACAGAGGGTGATGTGTCCCAAAATGGGACAGGGAAACCATGGTGGTTTTGGTGGCAATGGCCTTGGCTGTGGTGGGTGCAGGGGAAAACAGTTGAGTGTGGGTCTCTGGTGGCATGGCTGGAAAGCTGTGAACCTCCTCTTGCTGCTGAACTCCTGGGGATGCTGAAATCCTGGCAGAGTAATGACACCAGTGGAACCCACATCCCAGAACTGAGGGGTGGGATGAGGCACCTGCAGCACTCGTTGCCATCGAGGCTGGAAGTGGCCAAATCTTCAGCACAAGGGTGAGTGTGGCTGGCCAAGTCATGAGGACGATGAGGAGGCAAACTCTGACTTGCATGGTTTAAATGCCTGTAACTGTGGCTGAAGAACAGGTTTAGGGCAGTGGCTGGCGTGTTTGGGTGTAGCAACACCTCCAGCTTGGCTCAGAGGGCTGCAGCACATGTGCATGGCCGAGCTCCTGCCTGGCTGGTTTCTCCACAGGGTTCCTGTGCCTGCGGTCAGCCCAGGCCATCCCTTTCCTGGCGGGTGTCCTCACCCTTGGCGTGGTGCATCACACCCTGACCGTCAAGGGCAGCCACCTGGCCAGCCACAATGCCTTGACTGAGTCCAAGTCCTGGGGCAAAGTGTGGGCTATCTTCTTCATTGAGGTGAGTGGGGCAGCCCCCAAAACACCCCATCAGCACCTTGCGGTGGTGAGGAATGTTTGGAATGGTGGGAAAGGTTTCTAGTGCTTAACTCGTAAAAGTCCCTTTCCAGACTGGTTTGGGATCTGTGGAGTGCAGAGCATCTCCCCATGATGCTTCATTATGGTTCTAGAGCATCTCCCTGGGTTCCTCCCACACAAGCCCAAGCCAGGCAGTGCCCAACCCTGGCACTACAACTTCTCTCTCTTCCCTCCCAGCTCTGTTCAGCTTTCACAGTTGAGCAGGCCACCTACAACCATGTGAAGATCCACCACGGCTACACCAACATCATCGGCCTGGGGGACTCCAGCACGTGGAAGCTTCCTTTCCTGAACCGCTACGTTTACATGTTCATCGCGCCTCTCGCAGTGCCCATCCTAACCCCTCTGGTTGCACTTGGTATGTGTCCCAGGCACCTTGGGACAGGGTGCCGGGTGTGGTAAGCTTGTGACTGCCCAGATCTCACCCCACCCAAGGGTCCTGTTTTGTTTGGAGGCATTACATTAACTACACCAGCCCCTGGTGGGACACTGGGCTGCAGGAAAAGCAGGAGGTGCTGTGCTTGCCTGGGGACCACATGTGCTGCATCTACTTTCTCCTGATGCTGAGAAAACACTTCACCTTTTCCTGGATGTTGAAATCTCTGGCAAAAGCTATCATGAGCCTGAAGCACCCCAATCCATTCTCCTTTAACCCAGATCTGTGGCCATAATGGGGTTCAGTGTCACATGTGGGTCTCAGGTTGATCAGAGCATCATGCAGGGTATTGATAGCCATGTATGGGGTGGAGGTTTTGGGGGACTGCAGGGGCCAGACACAAAGAGCTGGGGCAGGAAAGGTGGTGGCTCCAGGGAAATAATGGTGCCAGAGAACAATCAGGGAGAAGAGCCCAGAAAGCAGTAAGAGGCTGGGAAAGCAAAGCCCTCTAGGCTGCATGACCCAGCTCTGGGCAGTGCCAAATGCATGGACAATGACTTGGCAAATTGTAGGAAATGAAGGTGCATCCGAATCCCCTGAGTGATGATGCACAGCTGGATCTGCTGCTCCGTGGAGGCTCTCAGACCCCCACTCCAGCAGTTCTATAGGGTTTGGGCCAACCTGGAGGATGGGGAAAGTGAGTTCATGGGCTGGGCTGGGCTCTGGGACTATGAGCACACTGGGCAGCCTGACTGCTGGAGCAGCAGTGGTGGTAGGGAAACATCAGCACCTCTCCCATGCACTGCCTCCTGTTCCTTGTGCAGATTTATTGAGGAACGTGGAGTGGAAGGCAGCTCTCCGGACCCTCTGCTGCATGTTTCTGGGGTTTTACTGCCATTACTGGCTCCTGCTCCACGTCTCGGGCTTCCAGTCACCGTGGTCTGCCCTGCTCTGCATGCTGCTTACCCGCTCCCTCCTGGCCCATCCCTACATCCATGTCAACATATTCCAGGTAAAGACCTGAAGCTTCAAGGTATGCCAACAGTGCTGGAGACAGGTGAACCTCCACTCAGTGCTGGTGACAAAGCCCTGATGCTGCTGGCTGGAGCTTGTGTCACCTTAAGGCGAGTGGGTTCAGTTCTCACCTCCCTGGTGCTGATGCTGTCACCAGGAGGATCAGGTGCTGTGTGGAAAGTGGTGGCCCTTGGAAAATGTCAGGGCAGATGAGTGCAGGGTGTGAGGATGATGTCCTCTGCAGTGGCTGGCAGGATTGGGAGGGCTGATGTGTGTTTCAGGTTGTGTTAGAGGCCCTGGAGTGGGGAGATGCTGGTGGCTCTGAGTGAGGGTGTGAAGGGGGAACAGTCTGTGAGCTCCTTGGTGGCTCCATGGACAGACAAACACAAGATGGAGTGACTTTAGGGACAAACCCAGCTCTGGGGCGGGCAGAGAGACCCCAAAATGTGGCTCTTCATGCCCACACATAGGCAGAGCTGCCATTGGCTCTGCTGGGAGGAGACTGGGGAGGTGACAGGTGCCACAAGGTGCCCACCCTGCCTCTCCCACAGCACATCGGCCTTCCCATGTTCACGGCTGACCGCAAACCCAAGCGGATCCACCTCATGAGCCTGGGTGTCCTCAACCTGCCCCGCAACGCCCTCCTCGACTGGTCCTTCGGCCACTCGCTCATCAGCTGCCATGTGGAGCATCACCTCTTCCCCAGCCTCTCTGACAACATGTGCCTGAAGGTGAGACAACCCTACAGGGTGGCTGGGAGGTGACATGGGGATGAGGCATCCATTTCCCCACCACCTCCTGCCCCCACTGCCAGACCTGTCTGCTCCTCCTTCCAATGCTGGAAACCACTGACTGCTTTGCAACAGCTCCTAACCCACCTCCTGCCACCCCATTCCTGTTTCTCCTGAGTTTCTGCTCCCTGCTCCTTCTCCTGGCCCCAGTTCCAGCCTGCAGCAGCCTTCCAGCAGTCCTGGATCCTCCCAGTTATTTCATTGGGAAAGTATCCCCAACGTTGCACAGTCCAATTTTTGGTTCAGACAACATCCAGACAAACCTGTCACTTTGGTCATGCCCTTAGCTGCTGCTCTGAGGTGCAGGGTGTGTTCAAAATGTGGGCTCTGAGCATTGCCCCGGCTGGAGGGGATCCCAAGGCAGGTCCATACACTGCCTTTTATCACAGGATCACCACTCACTCAGTGCTGTGCCCTTGTTTTCAGGGCTCCTTTGCTTGAGCTCACAGGGCTGGCAGGACCTACCTCCCCCAAAGAGGTGTTGCAGGGAAGGAGGTAATTAAGTCTGTGGCAACCTCCCAGTCCCATCACCGAGCTGGATGTGTGGGCATGTGGGAATAACAATGGGTGTGAACGATGAGCGTTTGTGTCTGGCTCTCATTAGAAGCCTCATTAGGGCATCTCTCCTAATTTGGAACCCTACAAAGGCATTTTGCCAGGGTGAACTCCCTGTGATGCTGCAATTGGAAACCATATTCCCAGCACAGACACTACAGCTGGTGCTGCCTGCTCCAGCCCAGCTTTGGGCATGTGGGATGGGTTTTCTGGGCACGTTTCAGGCATCTTATACAAACACCAGAGCATCCTGCACGGCGGTGATGTTACCTTTGCCTTTGCAGATCAAACCCATCGTCTCCCAGTACCTGAAGCAGAAGAAGCTGCCCTACAATGAGGACACCTACAGCTCCAGGCTCTGGCTCTTCCTCCAGAGATACGAGGAGCTGATGGTCCATGCTCCCCCCATAACGGAGCTGGTGGGCATCCAGTGAGGACTGTGGGGGCCACAGCACTCGGGGGCCTGTTTCCTGCAGGGACATTCAGAGGGATGGTTTTAGCAGGACCAACACCTCCATGAAGTCATGGTGTGGGAAGCATCCCTCCCTGAAGTCTTGCTTTTGGCCAGAAAATGGTGCACAGAGCCACTGCAGGGGGAGATCCAGGTGGTGCAACACCAGGGACAGAAAAATTGGGGTCCCCCCACAGTTATTCCCAGCCAGGGCTTAGTTTTATCCACTCTGCTTTCACACTTGGGGAGAGGAAGCCCCCCCCCCATCTGTGGGGCACGCGGCACCACATCCAGGACGTCTGGAACTGAGAAGCACCAGGATCTGTAGGATGTAGCTGAGCTGTGTGATCAGGGTCTCAGGGAAGGGGTGGATGGTGGGGAGGGGGTTGTGTCACTGCTGCTTGTGCTTTGCCTGACTTTGGGCTAAATCAGTCCCTTCTAGAAACAAAGATTTGGCAAATTCAGCCTTAACACTTTGGGTGTATTTCCTTTATTATTGGGTTTTGTTGCTGGAGGAAGTCTTACTGGTATCCTGTGGTGCCCAGGGTAGGACTGGAGGAAAGACCCTCACTCCATGGGGGGTGTCTGTGTTGGGGTGCCAGAGGTGACCTCAGACCTGGTCATTGCCATGGAAAGAATTTATCAAGGGAATTATGTGCCAGAGGCTGGTGTCCAGGGCTTGGGAGACTTTCCCTGTTTAGGGAGGGTGAACTCTGCCCCCTGTGCTGCTGCCAGGGGATGGGATGCTCACATGGCCAGTTCAAGCCCCCTCTGGGAAGCTGGCTTTACCAGGGTGCTCTGCTGTCCCAGACCTGCAAGACCAATGACAAAGTCCACCCCAGTGTCACGGTGGGCAGCTGGCAGAAGAAAGGACAGATGGCCTAACTGGGACCAGTGTGGCTTTGCTCTGAGCCTGGGGTTTTTCTCCCTGGTTTGAGTTGTCCTCCCATCTGGGCTGGACCCCTGCAGTGCCACGTTGTGGACTTATAAGGCTTCACAGGCAAATGTGTCCCAAGGCACAGGGATGCTCTGCCCTGGTCCTGGCCTGTGGCAGGGTGACTGTTGCAGCAGGCAATCCACGGTGTTTTACTCCGCTTCTCCTCCACCAAGTCCAGGAGCATCCTCAGATGCACTGGAGAAGTGTCCCTGTGATGTGAGGCTGGAGCTGGGATGGCCTGGCATCCCTGTGCAAATGATCCAGACTCGGGACAAGGAAGAGTGGCCCTGGATCCATCCAGCATGACCCTGTTGGCATCAGAAATGTTGAATTATTGATTTATCCTGGGCTGGGGCCCAGGGGCTGCTGATGCACTGATCTGGTGGCATTGCCAGTTCTATCCAGGCCCATATGGGTCATCGATCCAGGACATTGTGAAACACCCAAAGGACAAATTCCCATCCTTTGAGCAGGGGTTAGGCTGGGTCTGTAGGCAGTGGAGCAGCTGGAGGACTATGGCCACAGCAAATGTCGTGAATGTTCTGGGGAGTCAAAGACCCTCCCCAGTACTGCCCTCCCATCCCAATTCATCTCTCAACTGAGCATCAGAGATAAATTAAGATAAATGTGACAATTTGTTTTGCATTCCCAGCTCCAGTGAGGGGGTGAGGGAACATTAGAGGTGCTTTTGGTTCAGGGAGGGAAATCATAGCCTCGCATGTTCCCGTTTGTGGGCACAAAATGCTCTTTTGCCCTCTCCTGCTGCAAAGAGATCAGCCCCAAAATGTTCCCTAGCATTGGTTGGAACAACAGTCCTTTTCCCAGCTGGATTTTATGGATGTTGGTTAAAGCAATGCCATCTGAAAGCAAGTGTTTGCAGGTCCCTCAGCCTACAGGAGACAGCCTGTGATTTGGGAAATAGGTGTATTATTCTCTGCCAGAACCAGTGAATACAGAAGTTAATGGGGGAGAGGGAGAATTCTGAGAAAAAGGGAGGACTCTGACACCTGTGCTTGGAACCCTCCAAATTTAAACCAACTGCTTTTGTGGATGACCTCTATGGTGATATTTGGAGCTTCCAGCCTTGCATCAATCAAATCACTGCTGTGCTGACCTGAGGATGAGGGTTTGGAGCCGTTGGAATTCCTGGTTTTCGCCACGGCCCCTCTGAAGGAGCGGGTGCAGAAGGAGGCACAGAGCCAGCGGCCATTCTCAGCGTGCCTTTGCAGAAAGCCATCAGCTCATTTCCAAGACCGGGAGAGAAAATGTGTTGGTTTTATGATCTGTATTACAACCAGCTCTTGGCTGTAAACTCCTCATGGTCTTAATTGCATTTTAAAAGCCCCGTGAAGTGCTCGTCTGCCTGCTCTGGCATATGGCCAACTTTTAAATGTCTGCTAGGCCCTATGCGATGATTTTTCTGGCCGGGGTGTTGTGCAGGGGCTGAACCAAGATGAGATGTGGTGCTTCTGCATTGGAGATGTGAGCACCAGCATTTGAAATGCGCTGAGTGATGGGGATGAAGGAGGAAATAAAGCAGAGACCATCGAGATGTTGGGGCAGGAGTTCTGTTAGTTCCGTCAGGAGTTCACAATTTATTCACACTCTCTGGCGTTAATGTTTTACCCTTTATCGAAGGATGCTGGGAGTTTCTCCTGGAAAGAACAGGGTAGTTGTGCAACGCATGGTTAAAATCAGCCTGAGCTTCGCCTTCCCGGGTAGACCTCGGCAGCTGGTCGCTTTTTGGGCGATAATGGGGCGCAGGCAATTAGCAGCATCAGCGATGATGATGCGGCGAGAGCGCGCCGGGTACCTCAGACGTCTCACCATAGAGAGCGGCGGTGGGAAGGGGCCGCCACACGGCTCTTCCTTCCTCGCCTCTCTATGGTATCACCTCGTTTCCGGTCAGCCGCGGTGGAAACGGCGAGCTACCATTGGCTATCGGTGCGGGGGCGGGGTCAGGGGGTGGCGGTAGGAGGGGTTATGCTAAACAAGGCGCTGTCCCACCTAACGATTGGTCAGAGCGGAGGAGGGGCGGGGCCGGGGGCTGAGGGGCGGGGCCGGGCGGCTGAGGGGCGGGGCCCGGCGGCGGCAGCGGAACCCGGCGCGGGGGCGCACGTGTCCGGGGGGACCGGGACAGGACCGGGATAACCGGGGAGGCGGGGGCTGTGGGCCCCAGGGGCTGCGAACACCGCGCCCCGCAGGCCCGTGCACCGCCCCTGGGGCTGTGAGAGGCGCGGGGCCCCCGGGACCCCCGTGCGCGGGGTTGTGGGACTCGGTTCTGCCACTCCGGACAGTTGACACCCCGCCGGCCCCGGCCCGGCCGTAAGCGCCAAGGCCGCTGTCCCTGACCTCGGGGCGTTCCCGCCTCCCCGGGTGCTGTACATAAACCCGGGCCCCGCTCTGCTCCGCTGCGGCGATGGCCGGCGCGGGGGGACGAGCCCCGCTGGGTGGGTGCCGGGCTCCAGGGAGGGGCTGTGCCGCCCCTGGCAGGTGGCAGCTCGTGTGGTTTCACAGCCCTGCCTGTCGTTCTCCTCTGCAGGTCTGCGGCGGTGGCTGTCCTCGCCTGCCCCGGCGCCTCGGGTTTGCGTGGTGGGCAGCGGCCCCGCCGGCTTCTACACGGCTCAGCACATCCTCAAGGTACGGGGAGGGGATCTGGCCGCGGGGGAGGGCAAGGACCTGCCCATCAAGGGAGGCATCTCTGCGCTACCTGGCTCTTAGCAGGTTCTGAGGTGGTTTAGTGGGCTCCTGGCCCTGCTCCAGCCAGGTCGGTGTTGTTGGGGGGCTTCTTGGGGCAGCCTAGACCCCATAAAGTCCTCCTGGGCCTCTTTGGTTGGGGTAGGTACTGCTGCCTTCACCCCTGCCTGCCCCTGGGCCGTCCTTTCAGGACTTAGGTTGGTTCCTGTGAGTTCATCTCAAGTGATTTTTATAGAATCAAATAATTAGCAGGAATCTACCTTGCTCAAAGCTGTTGTCACCCAGCAGAAATGACATTAACTGTGTGTTAAAAGTGAATGTGTGGGACCTGCTCTCCTCCCTCCTCCTTCTCCAGCAGAATTAAGACACGTGGGTGATGCTTTACCTTGTGTCTGCAAATTTCAGTGCTCTGTGTGTTCAGGTCTGTTGGGAAATGAGACCTGAACACAGAACTGGGCTGCTGGCACCCTCCAGAGATACAGCAGCTTAACTCCGTCATTAAACCACACTGTGTTGTCTCTGGAATGTGTTGGAAAATAGCTGTTACTAAGCCTCAGGGACGAATTTCAGGGCTGCTTAATCTCGGAAGAGGCTGACTCAAAATACAAGACAACAAAAGCCTTGCAGCCAAACATCTGTCTAAGGCTGTGACCCTGAGGTGACTCAGCCCAGGCCATCTCAGGGCATGGGGCATCTCTGCTGGGGACTGGGAGATGTCTGGCAGGTCCCCCAGCACCCAGCGTGCTGCACTGGCTGCTTCCCTGGCCTGGGGGCTCTCTGATCACCCCCCTCCCCCCCCAGGTATTGGATACCCACCAGGTTAGTGTGGGAAAGGAGCTCAGGAGTGGGTAGGGAGATAGAGCCCCACAAAATGGACTTGATGGTGGTTGGGGTCACTCTGTGCTACATCTTGTGGGCTGAGCTGGCAATAACAGGTGCATCCTGCTCATGGAAAAGTCTGGAAGAGGCTGTTTGTGGCTGTTTCTTGCAGCCCATCCTCCTGCCCTGTATTTCCCCCAGCTGCAGATGAGTGTCGCTAGGCGCCTGTGACCCTTCTGTCCTCATCCTGACTGTGACTTTTTTTCTCCCACAGCACCATGGTGGGGCCCTGGTGGACATCTATGAGAAGCTGCCCGTTCCCTTCGGGCTTGTCCGTTTTGGAGTGGCCCCAGACCACCCTGAGGTGAAGGTTGGTGCTGACTCCCTGCCCTTGCCTGTGTGGTTGACAATGGTGTGTACAGCTGAGGTGGTCACTGTCCTTCCTGGTGCCTCAGGCTCTCTGTGACATGGAGCTGTCACCCCAGAGAGGTCCAGATCTCCATGCTCAGGCCACGGGTGGGTGATACGGGACACCTGGCATTAGGGCTCTGCACAGCGAGCCAGAACCAGAGGCTTGTGATGGGAAGTGCTGCTCCTGGTGCTGGTCAGCCTAGCCTAGAGCAAGGCCAAGGAGCACAGATGGGTTTCTTTGTCCCTGGGCACTTTATGCCAGCAAGATCTTGCCTGCTCATTGCTGCTGCTGTTTGCCCCTCAGTCAGTACCAGTTCTGGGAACACACAGATCTCCTCATGGAGGCCGTGGAGTTGGGCTGTAAGTACTCTCCTGGGCAAGGAAAAGTTAAACCAAGGATTTCCCAACCATTTTCCTTTGCCTGGTAGTGAGTTGTACCCAGGAGTATCTGCTATATCTGAACTGGAGTGGAGGTTGTTGGAAGTGTAGGATGCAGGAGATCCAGACACAGCAATGTCTTGGAATGGTTCCGCTAATCCCTGGAGATCCTAAGACCAAAATGCCTGGATCCCTGTGTGTGAGTGGAGGGGAGTGGACATACTGCAGACACTGCCCCAGCTGTCAGGGTGGTGTCTGTCCTGTCCCCAGGCTGAGTCTGTTGGGAGCTGCAGGGGTGGGAGCAGTGATTTTGCTGTGATCACTTAGCCCTGATCACTTAGAAGAAAAAGGTCTGGATGCCATCCTGCCCTCCATCCTCTCTCGAGGAAGTGGCCTTCAGGAATGGTTGAAATGAGATCCTGGCAGAGGAGGCCAGGTGGGCTGCAAACCCCACTTTTGGGAAGGAGTTTTCCCCTGCAGTGGGGTTTATTCTGAGGGGCTGAATGTACTGGAAAGGTCCTGTCTTCCCCAGGTGGGTGCACAATATGGATTTTCCTTTCACAAAGGGTGGTGGAGAGAGTGCTAAGTCACAGCTGTGCTTATCTCCCTGTGAGTTATCTCTGGCTGTTGCTAGATAAGAGTCTCAGAATAACTTGACTGGGATGAGGCAGTGAAGCATCTCAAGGCTGGAGGGGACAGGCACCAGGATCTCCTGTCAGCAGCAGGCCTTGGCCCTGGCTGTGGGGTGTAACTGCAGGTCTGTGATCTCTGCAGAACGTGATCAACACCTTCACGCAGACGGCACACTCAGAGCGCTGCACCTACCACGGGAACGTCACTGTGGGAAGGGATGTGACAGTGCCAGAGCTGCAGCAGGCGTACCATGCCGTGGTGCTGGTGGGTACCCACAACCTTAGTGCCCCAGGAGTCCTGGGGAAGGCCTGCAGGGTTATTCTCCACTGGGATCTTGGGAAGCGTGTTTGGGTGAGGTGTTTCTGGATGCCTTGTTACCATGGGAAACTCTTCCCAGCCTTGGGACTGCTCAGATGCTCCAAGGCTTGTCCAAAGCCCTTGCAGGGGGCATGTGCTGGAGCTTGGCTTTAAGTGCAGGTCTCTGAAACCTCTCCCTGTGCTGGCCAGTGCTTATTTTAGCCTGCCATGGATTTGTCCTTGCTGCTCAGTCCTCAGCTTGTCATGCTCTGCCTTGGACCAAGGACATCAAATTTGGCTCTGGAGCCCAGGATGATGAGGTGGATGAAGCCCCTGTGTGTGGGCTGTGTTCAGCCCTTCTGTATCACAGCCATGCAGTGACCCTGGCAGCAGCTGGAGGGGAAGATTTTGTGTTTTGGTGTCAAACCCTGCACATAGTGACATCTCTGATTGTGTCTGCTCCCTCCTCAGAGTTACGGTGCTGAAGACAACCGTGTCCTGGGGATCCCAGGGGAAAACCTCCCTGGCGTTTACACAGCTCGAGCCTTTGTGGGCTGGTACAACGGGCTGCCCGAGAACCGGGACGTGAGTATGGCCCTGTGCTTCCCTGCCCTTCCTCCCATCCTTCTCCCTATCCCAACACAGGCTTTCAGCTCCAGATTAAGTCCTGAAAGGCCTGCAATTGGAAAAGATTAGCAGAAGCCATGTTAAATCCTTCTTAGATGGTAGAAATGTGAACAATTTGCACATCAGTGAGAGTGGATTAGCTGGCTCTGCACGTTGGCAGCACATTTTGGCAGAGCCAGATGGGAACCTGTAGGGGTGATGCCCGGCTTCCTGAGCAGGCTTTTTGGCCATAACAGCTCCTGCTCCTAGGAGAGCAGGAAAGGTGGGAAGAGGGATCATCTGGGGTACCTGGAGCCGCTGTGTTGCTGTGTCTGCTTGGAGAGGAGGCTGGTGTGGAGTTTCTCAATCTGCATCTCCTCTTTTTGGGGCAAAGCAGGGTGGAAGGAAATTTGGGTGGTAGGAGCGGGTCTGAAGGGCTGGACATTGTGGAGGACATGTGGATTCAGTCACAGCTGGGTCTTTCCCCACAGCTAAAGCCTGACCTGAGTTGTGAGACAGCGCTGATTCTGGGTCATGGCAATGTGGCACTGGACATTGCCCGCATCCTGCTGTCCCCACTGCAGCTCCTCAGGGTGAGTGATGGGTGCTCTGCACCATGAGGACAGCCCAGGCCCCAGATTCCCTCCCTGCTGGGTGGCTGCTGGCTCCCACTCATCTTAGACAAAACCTCAGACTCCTCTGTCTTTGGGATTTTTCCCCAGGGAAGGCTGCTGCCTCTCAGGTGCACCCATGGATTCACAGTTTGTAGGGAGTGATCCAAGGCTGTGGCCATGACCGGTGATGCTGCTGAGTCCTCTGGATTGCTTTACTGGCATCCAGAAAGTTGGAAATCAAGGATCATCCCTTGTTTTCCTATGAGAAGCAAAAGAGGAGCCACTTTGCCTCTTCTGCCACCAAACCAGAAACTTCTGTTTGGGTTTGTCTTTTTCTACTAGAGCTGAGGGCAGCAGCCTGGTTTCAGCTGGTGGCGTTGGGCAGACTGGTGGACCTCCTCCCTACAGACAGCTGGGAGCTGGTGTGCACCAGCTGCTCCATACAGCTGCTGCCCCAGATGTTGGCAGCAAAGGCTTTCCCTCTGGGAGAAATGCCATGAGGTTTGTTACACCTGTGCAACAACTTGCTGTATTAATATCTAAATTAAATTTTAAAAACCCCCAAACTTGAAGGCACTGCCAACCAGTCACTAAAGCCAGCTGGGAGCAGTGGTGCAAAAGACATAGCACTGTATGAGTGCCAGGGTGGGCAGGTAGTTCCCTGATAGGAATATTGGTCTGGAATGGTTTATCCTGGTTGCCTTGTGTCTCTTCTGTTATGTTTTCTCTGGAAAACATCGTGCAGTCTAAATAAACACATGATTGCAACAGAGCACAGGATTTCCGTGAGGTGCCAACTCCAGGGTGAGGCCTGGCCGTGCTTGTGCTGGAGCTGCCTGGGGCAGGCAGGTGGTGATTTGAGCTGTAGTTTGCATCAGGTTTCATCCAGAGCCTGTATATCCTGAACTGGGAAGTCCCCCAACAGCATCTGCAGGCACCTCAGAATGGAGCTCCCTGGAAGGCTTTGCTCTGTTAGCCCCAAGGTGAACCTGCTGGGTGGATCCCCTGAGGCAGTCACGGGGTGCTGGCTCGTTACCTCTGGTGCATTATGGCCTCAGAAAGAACATTCAGTGATGAGGGACCAGCTGTGCAAATAGCTCTGTGCAAAGGGAGATGACTTGTTTCCCGTCCTCGCCCAGGCTCTCTGCATGCACAGCCAGCTTTTCTGCTGATTTTTCACCTTCAGAGGCTGTGCCTTCCCCCCAGCTCCCTCCAGATCTGCCCTCATCCCACTCGGCCGTCTCTGTTTTGCAGAAGACAGACATCACTGACAGCTCCCTGGCAGCTCTTGCCTGCAGCAAGGTGAAGCGTGTCTGGCTGGTTGGGAGGAGGGGACCTCTCCAAGTCGCTTTCACCATCAAGGTGAGGTTGGAGGTGCTGCTGTTTCCCAGAGCTGAGCCCCAAACTGCCTGCCTCTGGGGAGGAGAGGTGGTTTGGGGGTGAGTGTGGATCCCAGGCAACCTCCTTCCTGCACCCATTTCCTGGCTCCTAGGGGTCTGGGGCTGTCCTCTCTCTGCTGGAGGTAACATTTTCCTGCCCACAATTCCCAGGAGCTGCGGGAGATGATAAACCTGCCTGGTGCCAGAGCTATCCTGGATCCTGCCGACTTCACAGGCCTTGAAAGTGCTATCAAAGGTGAGGGAAGTGTGCCAAGCTCCTCTAGACAGGGAGCTTGTCAGATGAGCAACCAGGAGTGATCTGCAGGTGCCCAGAGTGTACCTCAGAGAAACTCTTGTCCTGTACTTAATGCCTGGCTTGTGAAGGCTCAGCTACCACGGTGTGTCACGTTCTCAGAGTGCCAGGAGGCACCAAGACAAGGGAACATTGTGTATCTCCGTGCAGCCACTCTGTGCTTACAATCTGAGTGATGAGGGCAGGAGACTCAAGAGGCCTGAGGGAACCTTGAAGGGGAGGTCCCAAGGCTGTTGATTTAAGAGCTTTCTGTAGACCTAAAAAGAAAACACTGAGTTCAAGGGTGTCCAGAGACCTGCTCTTCTCCACAGGCTGCTGCCTCCAAGCACCAGCAAGACAGGAAATTGCAGACTTTGATTTGTGTGTCCCACTGGCCTCAAGCCTCAGGAGGTCTCCTGGTCACTTTGACTTGCAGTTTGTCATCTCAAAGGTGTTGGGCTCCCACTGACATGACAGACTCACATACTGACAGTACCCTGACAAGGCCTTGGCCCAGTGCTGTGCCCCAAGGGGCTTTTGCTGATTCCTGTTGTGAAGATTTCTGACTTTCCTAGATGCTCCCAGGCCCAGGAAGCGACTGACTGAGCTGATGATCAAAACAGCCCTGGAGAAGCCAGTGGGGATGCAGGCAGCAGCAGCAGGGGCAGCAGCCCCCCGGGAGTGGGGTTTGAAGTTCCAGCGCAGCCCCCAGGAAGTGCTGCCCAGTGCTGATGGGAGGAGGGCGAGGGGCATCCGCATGGCCCTGACCTGCCTGGAGGTACTGAGGGGCTGATGTGGCCCTGGGAGGCTGGGATGGAGCGGGATACTGTTGCATCCCTTGGGAATCTCTCCAAAGATACCTCTGTGTGCTCTCTGCCTGGAGTGGCCTCTGGCAGGCTCTCAGGGAATCTGGTACCAAAAGAGCTTCTGGTACCACTAAGAGATTTTTCCCAAAGGGAGCTCTTTCCCTGATCCTGCTGCAGAATGGCCTTTAGTAAATACCCAGGGGTCAAAGATGCCAAAGGGGACTGGAGGGGGCTGTTGGTCTGCAGTGTTGACTGTGATGGTTAGCAGCCTTTTCTTCCCTCTCTCAGGGCTCGGGTGACTCTGCCAAAGCCATTCCCACTGGAGATGTGGAGGACCTGGAGTGTGGGCTGGTGCTCAGCAGCATTGGCTACCGGAGCCTGCCACTGGACCCGGCTGTGCCCTTTGACAGCCAGCGTGGGGTCATCCCCAACAGCTCAGGCAGAGTGGAGGGTGTCCCAGGTCTGTATCCCCAGGGATTTGCATGCTGAGCACAGCTGGTGGCTGGGGGCTTTGGGGTGGGAAGTTCATTCACCAAGGGCATGGATGTTGCACAGCCTGGAGAGTAGAAACTGAGGAAATGAATTGCCTCTGTCAGGGGTTAAGTGCTGGCCAGTCTCCATCTCTGTTTAGGGTTGTCTAGTTTAGCACGGGGGTTTTCTGCATCTTGTTGCTAAAGTGACACAGCCATTGCAGCTGCTCAAGTGAAGATCTGCACATACACAAATTCCTGCCACAGCACTGTCTGAGGGTCTGTTCACACCACCAAGGTGGGGAACAGGGCAGGGACTTACAGCCAGAAGGGTCCAAGGCCATGTGCTGGCTCAAGCCTTGCTGCTCCATGTGCCCTTCCAGGTCTGTACTGCAGCGGGTGGGTGAAGAGAGGACCCACAGGCGTGATCATCACCACCATGAACGACAGCTTTGACACTGCCCAGTCAGTGCTGGAGGATCTCCAGGGGGGTGTGCTGGATATATCCCCCTCCAGAGAAGGCTTTGGGTTCGTGGAGAACATCCTGCGCAGCCGAGGTCAGTGTGAGGCTCAGTAGTAGCCAGCAGGAGGGTTCAGCACAACCAAACTGCTCCTGGATCTGTGAGAGAGCAGAGTCTGAACCATGGGAATAGATTTTTCTGCTGTTTCAATATTCCAAAGCCCAGGGAGAACAGGACTTGAATTCTCTCAAATATCTGTGTCATTGCTAAGGTTAATGACCACTTTCTGGGAAGGGCCATTAAAAGCAGCACAGACCTTGGGTAAAATGTCACTGTCAGCTGCCGAGACAGTGAGCTATTGCTCTTGAGTGGTTTTCCTAGTAATCCTTCCAAGCAAGTTAGGGGAAAGATTAAAATGCCCAGGAGAGTAATTTGCTGTAGCTGTGTTTAAAGACATTCAATTAAAGTGTGTGTGTGTTTTGCCTCTTAAACTGTCTGAGGTTTAACAGTGAACTGGAAGCATTTTGTCCCGAGGTGGTTTGTGCTCGCTGTTGTTACAGCTTGCAAAGGTTTGACTGATCTGAGCCGACTGGAACCTGCCACCCCTCTCCTTGTGGCATTAGAAATTATTTCTCCTTTGCGAGGCTGAGCTCTGACACCGTGTCGGAAAAGGGCAGCTTTGCTGCCACAGCAGGGCCCTGCCAATGGGGAGGTGAGGCTGAACTTGTTCTTACTTGGTTAAGTTCTCTCTCCTGTCTCTCACCATCACCCCAGGGGTCCGTCCTGTTTCCTTCTCCGACTGGGAGAAGATTGATGCTGCTGAAGTGGCAAGAGGCAAAGCTGCTGGCAAACCCCGGGAGAAGATCGTGGATCCTGAGGAGATGCTGCGGATCATTGGTCACTAAGGCAGCCGTGGTGGGACTGCTCCAGTGGTACCATCCTGGGGCAACACCAGTGGGTCATGGACAGAGCCTGGGAGCACAGGGTTTGTGTCTGGGGCTGGTGGTGCTCTGGAGGGGTGTGTGACACTGGGGCCTCCCTGGTGTCAATGAACTCTGGGTTCCTGAAGTCTCAAGATCTGAGGCTGCTGGCTGGCCCCACATCCCTGCAGCCAGCTGCCATTCCTGGGAGTAATTCTTGTCTGTCTTTGAAGCATTAATGAATCATGCAGTGCAGGTGAGGGGAGGTGTGTGTGCACCTGGGGGACTCCTGGCCAGTCACTCCCACAGCAAGTCGCATGGAGAAGCTTCCCTGTGTCTGGCTGCTTCCCCTTTAAGCCACAAGCCAAATGGCTTTGTTGCCTTGTCATTCATGCCTGAGCAGGCATCTTTTAATAATGATTGTTTTTCTAAATAAACCCTTCCAAGGAAGCCAAAATGGACCTGAAACTTGAGTCTGGCTTCTTTGTCTGCCACTGCCTTAACCTTGGAGCAGCCCCCAAAATGCTGCAGCTCCTGTGACGTCTCAAGGCAAGGCAGTTCTGGGTGCTCTCCACTTGTGAGCTCTACACAAGCAGAAAAGGGCATTAATTTACCTTCTGCTTCCCACAGTTAAATCCCAGAAGAGCCTGGGTTCTGTTTTATGGGGTAGATTGGGATAACAAGCATGTAATTGCCTTGTTCCAGATCATGAGGGATCCTGTGTCCATTGGTACCTGCCAGTGCTGACTGGTGCAAGCAGTGCCTTGAGCTCTTTCTCTTTCACTGGTGGGGTTGTTTTTTTTTTTTTGGCCTGTGTGTTTTGAAGCTTATTAAATGCTTCTCTTAGCCCAGATTGCCTACGGTGACGGTGTCAGGTTTTAAGCCAGATTACAAGCCGTGAGCTGCAATCTCCTCTTTATCCGTGGCGCAGGGGCAGCGTCAGCAGGGCCCCTTTCCCCAACCCCCCTGTGCTTCCTGCCAGAGCACTGCAGGATTGCAACCCCTCCTCCCCAGCCTGTGGAAATGGTGACAGTGGCTCTGTGATGGAGGCAGAGGGGAAATGGAGCTAGGGCAACCTCCACCTCAGCCCAGCCCTCTCTCACGGCAGAGGACTTGCCCACAGGGCACTCTTCTCCCACCTCATCTCTGTCTCGACTCAAGGAAGGGAGATCTCTGCCTTCTCCTGATTTTTCCCTTTTTCTCTCCCATCATTTTCTATTTAAATCTCATTTGAAAGCTCATTAAGATACTCAGGAAATGTGATAATGGGAACTCATACTCAAACGAGCAATAAAGCTTTTGTGGAACAGCTGTTTGTGTGATGTGGCTCTCCTTACGTCTCGTGGCTGATGCAGTCCTACTGCTGAACTCTCAAACAGGAGATTACATCAATGCTGGGTTCCGAGGTGAATCAGAGCTCTGGGAAGTGGGGTGTGGAGGTGAGGGGGGCTGCACCTACCATGGGGAGCAGCAATTCAGGTTGGCAGCCCAGCCAGGAATGTGGCGGCAGAGGGGTTGTGGCTACATCAGATCTGAAGGTTTTGGGAAGAGAGGAGAGATCCTCCCCAGCATTTTCTTCCACATCACCTTGAAGGTTGATGCCAGGGTGCTTTTGTAGCTGTGGTAAAGGCCACTGTGCTTGTGCTGAGCCTGGCACATGGTTGTTTCCAAATTGAGGGTGCTTCAGGGTAGTTTTTGGGCTGTGATAACAGATTCATGGGAGCGTCTGTCCTTGCTGAGCTCAGTGACTTTGCTCAACCCTAAACTTGGCCAAGGCCCTGGGGTTAATGCTGGTCTATGGAAAAACCATGGGATGATGAAGGTCAGTGAAGGGCAGGGACAGGGGACTGAGCCTCATGGGCAGAGGGAGGATGGTTACAATCATGTAAATTCTTATTCAACGCTTCCAGCTCCCTTTCCTCTGCTGCCTAACGCCCCCAAGCCCCAGCCTCGTGTCCCGGCTTCTTCTGCCTCCTCACCGCTGTCCGTGCCCTCTCTCCTCCTCGGGGCCCTGGATGCATCCAGCACAGGGAAGGTCCTTGTCCCCAGCCGCCGTGTCGTTAGGTGGCGCTGGGAGGCCGTACCGGGGAGCGCAGGGGCCGGGCGGGGATCCGGGGGTGACCCGGCACCCTCGGACCAGGGGGTCCCAGCGCTCCTGCTGCCCGCCGGGGCTCCGGGCAGCCTGGGGTGCCCTCGCAGGCTTCCGCTCGCATTCGGGTTCTGCTTTTAGGCATGAATAGGCTTGTGTTTGCCCCAGGCGTGTCCCCACCGCAGAGGTGCAAGAGGGCAGCCTGACTAGGCAGCCATCCCCTTTGCCTCCACTTTCCTGAGCTGCCACAGGAGCAGCTCCAAGGCCATTTTCTGAAGCAGGTGAGGAGCTGGGAAAGCAATGCTGTGAGTGATACCCGCCTGCCGTTGGAAAGACGCCTGAAACACTGAAAGTTGTTGCTGCCAGCTCTGCATGTGGATTGCCCTGCTTGGATGAGTTATGGTTCAGCTTAGCTTTAATGAGGCTGCACAAAGCTGCTGGAGGTCAGCATGTGGTGAGCGATGGCCTGGAGAGTGGCTGGACACGGCTCCTTGCTCCACATTCTCCTTGCTGTCTCCTGTGTGCTTCTCTGCAAGGCAGCCAGGCTGGCTTGGGGCCAAGCTTGTCACACTGTGGGGTGATGGCATGGTTCCATTTTGGTCTTTGCAACTTCTTCTTGCTGCTCTGCACTGCCTTGCCTCAGTTTCCTTGTCTGAAGACTGTCCAGGCAAGCTCTTTGGGCTCGCGGGCTGCTCATGGGCTCCTGCCTTGGAGGAGCATGTCTGACACATCCCAGAAGCTCCTGTTGATGCTTCATTTTCCAGTCACTTCCAGAAGACAAGTGCAGATCTCTCACTGGCTTTGCTAGTTGACTGCCTGCTGAAGTTGGCCCTTTCCAATGAGCATTTAGAGCCCACAAAGAAGGAGCTTTTCTGCGCTCTGGAATAAGGGAAAAACCAGCTTGAGTTGGATCTCTGGCCTGGCACTGAGGAGCTGTGTTGCTGTTTAAAAGCCAGCTCACTCGACCAGAAAAATGGTTGAAAAGTCTTTTCCCCAGCGTGGCTAATACACAATTTTCCAGCCCCATCCCCGGAGCTGGCGTGGCGCAGAGGCGGTGTCCGGCTCTAGCCGGCCCCTCGCCGCATGAATCACCAAATTGCGGCACCCGCTGCCGGGAGCCTGGGCGAGTCCGTGTGCGCCGGGGCCTCGCCGGGAACAGATGGCTCCAGAGAGTGCTGACTTCAGCGCCTTGGCTGAGCACAGCTCCGGCCCCTGCCTCAACCCACCTTCACGGCGTGCTCTCCCAGGCACATCCCTCATGTGCTCTTCCCCTCCTGATCCATCCCCACCCCTGGGCAGGGATGGAGAACATGTTGGCATACCAAGCTCCGGGGTCATTGGAGCGGGATACCAGCCCCACCATGCCCAGGAAGCCACTTCACTCAAGGGATAACATCATCCCTTCTCCCAGAGGACCCCAAGAATGTCCTTGACTCCAGACCCTACACAGGTTCATGGTTTCCATGCCCAGTCTTACAGATCCAACCTTGCCAGGGTTCTGCACTTGCCAGTCTTGCTTGTGGTTGAAGGGTTATGCAGGGTCAGGTAGTGGTGCTGCAAGTCCAGATGTTTTCCCTCTGCTTGGGATGAATGACTTTGGTAATTGGGACTGCATGAGCCTATTTCCCAAGGTCAAAAGAGGAGCAGAGGTGTAGATGCAAACTCCAAGCAGCTGTTTCCAGGAGTTATTTAGGGATACAACAGCGGCAAATAAAGTTGTTGGCGGATGATGGCTGGTTATGCCCCAGAAAGAAGTGATTTCCTTCCTTCCTTCCTGGGAAATTTCCATTTGTAGCAGCTTTGTCTGCCTCATCCCCAACCTCTGGGGCAGCTCTGCAGGCACATGCCGCCCCAGGGAGAGGAATTATCCCTGCAGGGATAAAACCATCCCTGTTTATTTTTGCTCCCTTAATTACTGTGAGGGTAGGACATGGTGGCAGCAGAGCAGAGCTGTGCCAGATTGGAGCTGGACCAGATCCGTGCCAGGCATGCACCGTGCACAGCACCATCCCCGTGACTTCTGTCCCACCTTTCTCCTTGCTCCACTCTCTGCCTCGATTGCTTTTATTTCTGCTGGGATCCAAGATACCAGCCACCTCTGTGTGATTATTTAAGCACTGAAGCCCTGAATTCTCTGGGGGTGGAGCAGATGAGGGAGATGGGGAAGGAGGGGTGGCCCTGTCAGCTCAAGGTGGCATAGGGTGGAGGAAGATGATCTACACCTATGTTTACATCTTAAGTGAGACCCAACAGGACGGGGACAGGAATAGGAGCACCTGGGCTCAGACCTTCTTAATTTTTGGCCAGACTTCTTGGGAAGGAGAGGATGGCAGCCAACAGGAAGCATTGGGATGGATGCAGGACTGGGATGAGTGCAGGGCAGGGAACAGGTGTAGGTCCATGGCCAAATCTCATGTCACAGGTATCACATGCAAAACTCAGCTCTGGCAGAGTGACGTGTGAGCATCTGATGTCAGATGCCATTAGTGGGATGCAGATGCCTGTGGGGACAGCCCAAGAGGGCTGTGTCACCCAGATGCCACCCTACCTTTCCAGGGACAGCTCTGCCTTTGTGCTGGCAGTGCACATATGGAGGTCCTCTCCTTCCCCAAGTCCTGGTCTAGGACACGCATGGCTTAGAAACCTTACCCTGATCTTCTCCTAGGAACAGGAGGCTGATGTGGGTTTGCCTTGCAGAGCTGGAGATACCAGAGCCTTGGTGTTCTGCTTTCCTGTCTGGGTGTGGGTGCTTTGAGTAAGGTCTGGGATGCAGGTTTATGCTCGAGGTGGGGGCTCCCAGGGGCTCTGCAAGGCTGGAGTTCTGGTGGAACCAGAATGGAGGGGCTGGAGCAGAATGTGGGGCTTTACCCCAGTTTAGGATGTGAGATGCCAGTCGGGTTGCAGTGGGCTCTGAGGAGTCTGCATGGAGCCCAGGGCACTTTTCTGACTGATGTTGGCCTGGATGAGCCAGTGCAAACCTGGATAAACATCAGGATCCCAACACGACCCTTCCACATTCCCCTTGCTCCCCTGGCCTGGCTTGGCAGTGAGCTCTTCCCTGCAGGCGGTGGCTGCACACCAGGAGCTGTTGGAGCACCATGCCTTGCATTTATCAACCTGCTTACAGAGCCTCCTGCAAGAGGAGATGCCAGGGAAAGGTAACAAGGCAATGGAGAAACTGGCTGAGCTCCCTTCTGCTGGGACTGAGCTGTGGCGAAGAGACCAGCTGGGATGCCGAGGGTCACACACTGGGACACCACCACAGCAGAGGGAAGGAGGAGGATGAAGGTGGGAAAAGGCACTTTGTGCCTGTGTTGTCCCACAGAAAGCTGGGCAAAGAGGGCACAGAGAGTGGCACTAAGGGGCTGGGGAAGCAAGAGGAAAAGTGCAGCTGCATTTCCTGGGGTTGTGGGCTTCATCCTGGGGTGCTATTGGTCTTCTGTTTCAACCTGGACCTTTGTAGCCATCAGGGTACTTTTTTTTTTTTTCTTCTTTTAAAATATAGGAAGGACTTTAGGTGTTTAAATGCACAAATAAATTATTTTGATGATGAAGAACAGCCCCCACAAGCTGCATCATGTCTGGTGACCCAGACCCAGCAGCGGGTTGTATTTGGGAATTCACTGCCTTCTCCCAAAGAAAAATCTTGGAGGTTTTGTTTTTTAAGACACTGAAGGACTTTGCCAGGAAAACTGCAAAACTGCAGTTGGGGTCTCAGGGTAGTTGCTCACTGCAAGCCATTGGACCCAATTTAGAGGAGATGTGGCTGGGGGAGCCTGGCATGAGAGTGCCACCACCAGTCCTTGCCCCCCACTGCTTGTCCCCACTGCAGACACCTTCAGCTGTGCCCAGTTGTGCACCAGACTTGGGGTTGCCTCTGTCTCACGTGTGAGGATTGGGCTGTGATGGGGATTAAATGCCCATGGGATGGGGATGCTGGGGAGTCATGGATGCGATGGTGGGGCTGGGTATTGTCCCAGGTAGGGGGTTGCTGCACTCCTCTCAATTCACCTGGAAGCTCTGCTGGGAAATATTTGTGAGCTAAGAGCTTCTGAGGGATCCAATCTAGGGAGCAGCCAGTCCTGGGAGAGATAAATGAAGACCCTGAGCTGATGGAGGATTAATAAAGGCATGGAAACAGCTCAGTGCCAGATCCCTGAAAAGCTGGTCCCACAGGCTCTGTCACACTGGATCATGAAAGCAGCAGAAAGGGTTAAATGAAGCCACTACCTCCTTCAATGTTAGACCCAAGACTGGCCCCTTTGTCGACCTGGAGGAAAAATTTCAGGTGTTGAGGACCTGTTGCCAACCCTTAAATCTCTTTAGGCAAGAGAGCAGAGGTAGCAGCCTGAGACTGGGGGAGCAGGACATGGCCAGCAGGTACCCAGGACAGGATAGATCCTGCATCCACTATTGCCCTCAGCCCTTGCACTGCAGCAGCCTGAGAGAGTTGGCTGAGCTCTCCTGCAGAGAGCAGGTGCTGCTTTACAGGGATTAGAATGTAGCCCTAGATGCATTTTCCCTTTTTTTTTTTTTTTTTTTTTTT
>VZSR01003022.1:5032703-5057657 GCA_013398615.1 Brachypodius melanocephalos
GCCGAGACACCTGCTGCCACCGGGCCCCCCCCCGTGCACACCCGCTCCGCTCCCGCTCCCTCCTTCCTCGGCTCCTGTCCCTGCCTCCAGCCGCCGCTGCAGAGCCGCCGCCGCCGCCGCCAAGGACGAGCCGGGACCGACGGCGGCCGCCGTAGCCCCCCGCCAGCGGCGGCGGGGGCCGACCCTGCCCCGGGGGGCAGCCCCGCAGGAGGAGAGGCTTTGGAAGGGCCGAGCCCCCGGTGGGACGCGCCCCGCCGGAGCCGCGGGGCATGTAGGCACCGAGCAGCGGCGGTCCCGTAAGTACCGGGCGGGCTGGGGGCAACCGGGGCCCGACGGGCTCCGCTGCCGCCCCGCCACCGCCGCCAGCAACTTTTAGGGGTGAGGCGGTTGTTTATTATGGGGTGGGGGTTTTCTCTGTCCGTGTTCCCCTGCCTCAGGTTCCCCCCGCATCCCCAGAGCTCCTGTTCCACATCCCGGGCACGGGACGGTAATGAGCGTTAATTCTGGGCGCTGTTCTGAGGGGTTCTGGCGAGAGTGGGAGGCAAGGAGGAATTGAGGAGACCTCCCTGGGTGCCACCAGCCTTGTGTCCCCCGCCGCCACCTTGCGTAACCCAGCGGCAGGCAGGACACTTGGCGTTTATTTTTGGTTAATCCATATTCGACCTTTTTAAGCTGCGTTTCGGTGCGTGCGTGTGCGGGGCCCTCACCATCGCCCCGGCCCGCAGCCCCCGGCCCGCAACTGTTGCTGTCGGAGGTGCGGGCGAGGAAGGGGAGGGTGATGCCGGGTGGTGACGGATGAAGGTTGAAAGGAGACTGTGCTTGCCGGGGGGTGCCAGTGCTTCTCTCTCCCGAGTCATCCCCCCTGCATGGGGACAGGGGTGGTGATTATTTGTTTTTGAGGAGGTTTTGCTGCTTTTCTCCCCTTCTGAGGGGCTTCATCGAGGTCTCCTTGCTCCACGGGCTTGTCCCCATCGGGGCAATGATAAGCCCTGGCACATCCTGGTGCCCTCCTCTGTGTCCCCTCTCCTCCCTACATGGCTCCCGCCAGGTTTGGCTTTGCTCTGTCCTTTCCGTCCATCAGCAGCAGTTCCCCATGCCCTGGCGCAGGCTGCGTTTTCCCTTTGATTTCAAGCTCGGAGGCTTTTTTGGGGGAGGATAAGATTTCTCTTTTCTGAATGATATTTTGCATTTGGGAATTTTATTTCTCTCATTACCGAGGGGAAGAGATCTGTATGAGCTCTTCCTCTTTTGGAACAGGGGAAGGAGTGAGGGTAAAAAAGGAGGTTTAAAATGAGGAGCAAACTTTCCCTGTTGCATTAAATTTACATTCCAGGGTCTGGTGAGAGGTAAGGGTTCTGTTGGTGCCTTTAGCACAAGGTTTCTGTGAGTTTGGTGCACCAGGAGAAGTGGTGCCTAGGAAGGTGGTTAACCTGCTCAAAACTACCCCAAAGCAACAAAAAACAAGTGCCAAAGCCACCAAGCAGCTTTGTGGTGTCCTTTGGTCCTTGGAGAGGCTCCCAGGAGGTGGCATTGCCTTGCCCAGGCTCCTGGTCATGATCACCTTCCTCCTGACCCTGACTGGCCCCTGGCCCTTCACCTAGCTGGAAAACCTCCCTTTTGGGAAAGTCTTTTCCCAAGGGACCAGTTCTGCAGTGCTTCCTACAAGGGGTTGGAAAATGTGGATTTTCTTTGAAGTTGTCAGGGGCTTTGCTGTGTTGTGCTGAGCCCAAGAGCAGCCCCAGCTCTGGCAGTAGCGCTGACATGGGCGCAATTTCTCCTCAGCCTCCACAACTTTCCTGCAATCTGTCATCCCCACCCCAAAAATCCCCAAATTCTCCTGTACCCCTCTAGTTCAGTATGAGAAACAATGGGCTGGAAATGCATGGTCTTGGCTGGGCTGGAGGTGCTGTTTGCCCTTTGTCTCCCAAATTCAGCGATTTTGGAGCAGCCCTGTCTCCAACCTTCACATGGAGCCCTTGCCAGCCATAGGCTCTGTGGCCTTAAACCCCTCCATCCTCTTCCATCAGATGCCTCTCTGTCTGCCAAAGGCTGTGGTGAGCCAGCCTGACTCTGTGTGGTGGCACCGGATTCCTGGGAAGGATGGAAATTCATTGCCCTGGTTGTCTCAGCACTGGCTGAACAATGGTATGGGGATATTTTCCACCTTCAGTTCATGTGAAACCAGATTGCTCAACCCTGTTCCCAGTCACAGCCAGGAGCAGGGGGTGACAGAGCTTGGCATCGCAAGGGACTGGTCTGTGCCTGGATTATCGGCACTGGAAGAGGCTCCCGAGCTTGGGCAAGAGCTGAGTTGAGGAAGAGGAGTAGGTGAGGTGCCAGGGCTGACATGAGCAAACCCCATCGATCACCACAAGGGCCCAGAGTATATCTAAATGTCCTTGAGGAGGGCTCAGACGGGCAGTGCTGCTGGCAGGGCGGTTCTGTTTGTTTTGGGTGGCGTGTTGCTCCCCTTCCTCTCTGCTCGGGTAGCTGATGCCGAACTCCTGATGAATTATTTATCACAGGACTAAAAATACTTGGGAATTCGCAGTGAGGAGCAGGCAGTGCAGGCTGCCCTGCCACTGAGCTGGCCGTGCTGGAGCATGGGACGCTGC
This sequence comes from Brachypodius melanocephalos, assembly GCA_013398615.1. Classification (NCBI taxonomy): domain Eukaryota; kingdom Metazoa; phylum Chordata; class Aves; order Passeriformes; family Pycnonotidae; genus Brachypodius; species Brachypodius melanocephalos. The sequence goes on from VZSR01003022.1 coordinate 5,035,319, forward strand.
CAGCATGGCATGACTCACCTGCTGCCCTCTCTGGCCAAAGGGCCCTGGCTGCAGCCATCGGTGTGGCATTGTGACTCCTGCAGCTCCACCAGCTGTGATAGGGAGTGGGGTGGGGGATGCAGTCAGGCAGGGTGAACCCCCTGGGTGATGGTGGGTGCTGGGGGTGGATGATTCCCTGATGAAACTCACCTGGTTGAGAGGCATGCTGCCCAGTGAACATCACTGCCCAGACAGGTGCCTGAGCCTTCCCAGTAGCCATGAGGTACAGGAGGGAAATGTATGGTTTTTGTTCCCCATCTCTCTGGAGGTGACAGCCCCAGTGCTCAAATCTGCACCGAGCAGCTCTTGCAGGGTGCCCAGCCTGGCAGCTGTTGGGTTTATATCCTGCATTTTCAGTCCCACGTGCTGGCAGCGTTTTCGCAGTGTGCCGAAGGGGTGTCCGTCACTGCGGCATGGAGGAGCGTTGGGGTGCAGATCACCAGGGCAGCCTAGACCCCAAAACCAGCTGGGACTCAGTGAGAGGAGCATCTGGCTGTGCTGAAGACACGTTAAGCAACAGCAGCTTTTAATTGCAAGTGATGTTTCTTAGCACCAGCTGGCATCTTGCTGCATGAAGCAACACCGGTGCGTGGCTGGTGCCACTGTGGAGGGCTGCTTGTCCCCCTCCCTGCTGCCCAGCTTGGCACGAGGGTGACAGCGCTGGGGGAAATGGGGCTCAGAAGGGCTTGGATACCCCTGGCCACAGGTTGGTTTTGCTGGTGGTCTCTGAGAGGTGAACTCCAGCACGGGGTTGCATCACTGTGGGCAGGGATGTGTCCCTTTTCAGGGGACTGTCACCCCGACTGCTGCAGTGTGAGCATCCACTGGCAGTAGGGAACTGGGGACCTGGCAGGGAGGATGTGCCCAAACAGCCCCTGAGAGCCTGGATTTGGGGTGCAGATGGCAGAGACACAGTGTGAGGGGTGTCCCCATCTGGGTGGGTACTGCCAGCAGGGGACACACGGAGGAGGGGTGGGTAAAGAGAAAAAGAAAGAAAGCTGAAGGATGCTGTGGGAAACTTGCAGGAAAAACTTGGAGATACAGAGCCACATAGGTGCATTGGTTGGGATTTTGTGGCAGAGAAGGGGCTAAGGTAGGGTGATGGGCGGGAGATAGGCAGCGGGACAGGCAGGGGACCAGCTACTTCAGTGACTGTGATTTGCAAAATCTCAACAAGCGGGGTGCAGAGCTGAACCATCCCTCAAGGGCAAAGCATTTTAATATTGAAGGTGGCTGTCTGCTGCAGAGAGAGGCACCAAGGAGCTACCAGCCCCTCCTGGCACCTCTTGCAGCTGTCCCTGGCTGAAGGGATGATATGGATCAATGTAGCAGTGGTGGCTTTTGGATGGGGTGGGAGGGCAGTGGGAGGGAGATGGTGATGGTGAGATGGGGACAGGGTGGTGGTGGGAAACAGGGACTGGCTGTGAAGGGTTAGTGGTTGATAAGACTGGAGACAAGTGACACAGCACCCAGGTGTATGGTGCGTGACGAATACAACCCTGTGGTCATTCCTTCACCACATCCAGTGTCCAAGGGATGAGGATCCCTGCATTCCCTGGGGTCAGCCCTCAATGGTGATGCCCCAGGGCAGTGGGGAGGGCTGGGGCGAGCGGAGCTGGGGGTCCTGGTGTGCAGCTGGATGCAAGGGGCTGTGTCCTGTGCTGGCAGGGACACGCTGGTGGACATGGGCAGAGCGCCGGCGCACGCTCTGCTACTGTCGATGGTGCTGGGCTGGTCGGCTGCCTTCACGAACATCCTGCTGCCGGGCCCCGAGGAGCCGGTGGTCAACGTGGCTGTGGTGTTTGGGGGCACGTCTTACCCCCTGCACATCCGGTCCCGCCTGAGCCCCCAGAGCTTCCTGGACATGCCTCTGGAGATCCACCCCATCACTGTTGTCGTCAACAACACCAACCCCAGCACCCTCCTCACCCAGATCTGCGACATCCTCGCCAGCCACAAGATCCACGGCATCGTCTTTGAAGACAACGTGGGCACAGAGGCCGTGGCCCAGATCCTTGACTTCATCTCCTCCCAGACACAGGTCCCCATCATCAGCATCAGTGGCGGGTCTGCAGTGGTCCTGACCCCAAAGGTGAGGTAGTCACTTGATATTTCCGGGGGGATGAGAGAAATGAAGAACTGTTAGAGCGGGGTAGGTAAGGGATGCGGAATGCTGGAGGTCACAGGAGCTGCTGGGCTGCAGCCTTTGGGATCAGGGGCAGGAATAGTGGATCAATGGCTGTGGCAGTGTGGTGGTGGGACATGATGGGGACTTCAAGTAGGGGCCCCATTAATGGGATGTGGGAGAGGACCTGTGGAAGGACCTTGCCTGGTGTGCTGCTTCCTGTGCCCACCACGGGATGCTGGATTGGTGGCACTGGGGCTGCTGGGGCAGTGGCAGGGTTATCACAACCTTATCTTCCTCCTGCCCTGCTGGGTGTGCAGAATGAAGAAGCCTTGCTCAGCTGTGGCAGTGATCTCAGGTACACCATGGCTGACACAGGATTTCTGTCTTCTCTGGTCCTCACTGGCATCAGACACTGTCAGTTACTGTCACCTGCCTGCTGGGAACTGCTGTTGGCAGGGAGAGCTGGAGCCAAGCTGGAGGGTCCTGGGCATGGAGATTTGGGTTATCTCCTCATAGTGGCTCATCTCACCCTGTCTGGCCTAGATGCTGAAGGGGTTTCAGTGCTTGCTCTTTCCTGTGGCTGGAGATCCTGCCCTTCTTCAGGGAACAGATTTTTTCCTTTTCTTGCATTGTGGTTTGGGGTCTAATCTCCCTGGATTGCACCCCCACAGCCTTGCCTGTATCCAGTGGTGCTCGTGGAGCACCTGAAGCTCATTGTGGGTGGGTGGAAGTGGGTGCAGTGGGCTCTGGTTGGTGCAGTGGACTCAGGTGGGTGTAGAGGGCTCAGATGGAGCTGGAGCAATGGAAAAATACCCATGGCTTTGTTATTCAGGTGATTTTCTGCAGCTTTCTTCAGGGTTGGGTATTTCAGGATCAGTGGAGGGATCTATCTCCTCCTCTCTGTCTGGGATTCCCTGGGGCTCACCCAGACTACTTTTCTAGAGATGGAGGGTGTCTGGGTGGCAAAGCCTTGCTGCCTGCACGTAACCTTCAGCAACTGCCATTCACTGAATCATTTAAGACAGAATCAGACCAATTAAGGTTTGCTAATGAGAGGCCAGATGGCCAGGGAGGTGGAGCTGGAGGCAAGGAGCCACACAGGCTCTGGCTGCAGGTAGTGAGATGGATCAGGGGTGGGATTTATGCTTCTGGCAGAGCTCTCACCCATCTCCTTCTCCTGGTTTAAGGAGAAACTGATGATCTCCTTTGGAGGATGGAGGAATTTTTTGTTCAATATGCTAAGAAATGGATGTGAGGCTTCAGGAGTTGACCCTTTGCATGGGGTGAAGTTCTTTGGAGGAGGATTAGTCTGATTTTGGGTGTCTCCAGCCCATGGACTGTGCTGGTTCATGGCAATCTTGGACTTTTCATGATGGGAAATTCAAGGAGGCTTGCGTGGGTGCAAGAGACCTGGATCATGATGCCAGAGCAGCCCCTGATCCCTCTCCTCCCACAGGAGCCCGGATCAGCTTTCCTGCAGTTGGGTGTCTCCATCGAGCAGCAAATCCAGGTGATCTTCAAGGTGCTGGAGGAATACGACTGGGGTTCCTTTGCTGTCATCACCAGTCTCTACCCAGGCTACAACATCTTCCTGGATGTAATCCGCTCCTTCACGGATGCCAGCTACTTTGGCTGGGAGCTGCAGGAGGTGCTCACCTTTGAGATGAGCCAGGAGCAGAGCAGCTCCAGGACGCAGCGGCTCCTGCGCCAGATTGATGCCCAGGTCCTCATTGTTTACTGCTCCCGAGAGGAGGCTGAGTATCTCTTCTCCATGGCGGAACAAGCTGGGCTTGTGGGGCCAGGATATGTCTGGATCGTGCCCAGCATGACAGTGGGCAACATGGAGGTGCCACCGTCCTCCTTCCCCGTCGGACTCATCAGCGTGGTGACGGAGAGCTGGAAGCTGAGCCTGCGGCAGAAGGTGCGGGATGGTGTGGCCATCATTGCCATGGGGGCAGCCAGCTTCTTCCGTGCCCATGGCTACCTCCCAGAGGTGGGGCAGGACTGCTGGACCCCCACCAGGGCCGCTGCCACCAACACGAGCTTCTACCGGTGAGGCTTGGGGGCCCCCTGGGATGGGTGTGAAATGGGAGGAGTGGGGAAAAGGCAAGGGAAAGGGCAGGGGAGGAGGGGGATGGAGCTGGTGGGCAGCAAGGATGATGCTCACTGAGGGCTGCAGCTGGTAGTCCATGCCTCTTGGCTGGGATTCTCCTGGAGCATCTCTCCAGAAATCTCCCAGCATCTCCCTTGCTTTACCCCACGTTTCTTGGTGACTCAGGACTCCTGGGGGTCTCAGGGGGGTTGTCATAGCTCTGTGGCACCTCGGGGCTGCTGTGGCAGTCTGTGCATCCTCAGCCCTACTGTGGGCCATCATCCTTGGCACCACCTTGCTGGAAGAGCTTTCTCCAGCTCCCCTCTGCCCCTTGCATGGGGGCTAAAGCTGGTCCCCAGCTCTCAGCCCCACATGTCTCCAAGGCACCTGTGGCAGCCTGGCTGAAGGTGGGGGAGGAGGGCTGTACATTGCAGGGCTACACCACAGGGGCTTACAGGCTCTGTGTCCCACCAGGCACCTCCTCAATGTGACGTGGGAGCACAGGGACTTCTCCTTCAATGAAGGCGGCTACTTGGTCAGGCCCACCATGGTGGTGATTACGCTCAACCAGCACCGGCTCTGGGAGATGGTAGGACCCCCAGGCTCCCTGGGATGGGCACACTGTGGGGTGGCTGTGCAGGGTGAGCCTGGGGCCATGCACAGGCTGGGGTTTCACCCTGGGGTGGGTTGTACCATGCAAAACCCAAAAGTACCATGGATGGTCCTAAAAGTACCCATGGTGCCATGCTGAGGATTTGCAGCAATGATGAGCACCAAAGCTCTGCCAAGAGTTGTCAGTTTTCCCTTGCAATTCAGCTGATAAGTTCAAAAACAGTCAGAAATGCAGATACCCACCTCTGGAGAACAGCAGCCAAACACCTAGACCTGAAACAAGATGCATGGAGGGTGTTTTGGTAGTTTGAAAGTATTTTGGGCAAAGTTTGGCCAAGTTTGTGCTCATCCAAGTGTGAAGCTTGGGGTCAGGAGGAAACACCTCACCCTGTGATCCAGGGGTGTGTGAGGAAAGGGATGCTGAGGTGGGGCTCACCAGGAATAAGCCCCAAAGGCGGGAGGATGGATAAGGGATCACGTGTGACCCCCAGAGCCTCTCGCTGGGGTGACCATGTGCTCTCCTTTGGGGGCAGGTGGGCAAGTGGGAGAAAGGCATCATCCACATGAAGTACCCGGTGTGGCCCCGCTATGGCTCCTTCATGCAGCCTGTGGTCGACAACCGGCACCTTACAGTGGCCACCCTGGAGGAGAGACCCTTTGTCATCGTGGAGAACACGGACCCCAGCACAGGAGTCTGCGTGCGCAACACCGTGCCCTGCCGCAAGCAGACCAACTCATCCCAGAGGTGAGCAGGGACATGGAGCTCGGCAGTTCTGGCCACCACTCCCTTGGCACATGGTGTCCAGGGTGCCCAGAGCATCTCTGTTTGGGCCAACCCATGTTTCCTGGTGTGTTTCCAGTGGTGATGGCCTTGTGGATCCCTATACCAAGCTGTGCTGCAAAGGTTTCTGCATTGACATCCTGAAGAAGCTGGCCAAGACAGTGAAGTTCTCCTACGACCTCTACCTGGTGACCAATGGCAAACACGGCAAGATTGTCCGTGGGGTCTGGAACGGCATGATTGGTGAGGTAGGGATGGGCATGGCTCAGACTCCCAATTCAACACTCCCTGGAGGGCACCACTCACTCCTGACCTGGGGCTTTCCTGGTGAAGATGGAATCTGTGGTGGGAGTGTGGGCAGGGGACAGCTTGGCATGAGCTCCTCCTTCGAGGAGTCAGACAAATGCTTACGACCCCACAGCAGGTTGTGTGTGTGCCACTGCTCACTCAGGAAGCTAATACTTTTTTAAAAAAGGCAGAAATTAAGGCTGGAAATGCTGGAGATGAGGAAATGCCTGAGGAAAGTGGTCTGGGTCCCTCTGCTTGTCCCTCTGCTTGTCCCTCTACCCTTCCTAAGCCCCCCTGCCCCTTTTCCAGGTGTACTACAAGCGTGCAGACATGGCCATCGGCTCCCTCACCATCAACGAGGAGCGGTCTGAGATCGTGGATTTCTCTGTGCCCTTTGTGGAGACGGGCATCAGCGTCATGGTGGCCCGGAGCAATGGCACCGTGTCCCCCTCCGCTTTCCTGGGTGAGCCCTGAGTCCCCCTGTCTTTCTGCAGGTTCATCCCATGCTTCCTACAAATGCAAATGAGAAATATTGTTCAGTTTTAATAACTTTAAAGAAAAAGAAGCCTAAGTTATAAGGGAAGGAGATTGTGCTGTCAGCTTTGGGGCTTCTTCCTTCCCTGCCTGAATAATCCTTTTATTATGGAGATGGAGGCTGGAGACTGAGGCTGGGCTCAGTGGTTTTCTCCTCTTCATTTCTTGTGCGAAGGAGGGAGGATGGGTACATGGGGGGATTTGCCAGCTTGGATCTCTGCTTTGGGGACCCATCTCTGCCTCCATCACCAGAGCCAGTGGTTAAGCCAAGTGGTGGAAACCACCAGTGCTAAAAGTTTTATTTAATGAGTTTTACACCAGCAAAGCTGCAGCCTAGGAAGGGGAGGAGACTGGCCAAGGTCGTCAGGAAATTCAGCTTGGGCAGGGCTCTCAGCTCTTGGCAAGGGCACAGCAGCAATATCTCAGCTCAGCTGGTGCTGGTGTCTTGTGTGGGGATGGTGCAGGTGGGTGCTAGGGATGCCATGGAAGGTGGGACTACCAAGCCTGTGCACATCCTCCTCATCTGTTCCCCCCCAGACCACAAAGCCCAACCTCCCACAGAAGCAGGGTCACCTTCACCAGCCCCAGTGACAGACAGAGCATCCTGCCCTGATTTGGCAGGGCCAGGGTCTGCGGTCCCCATGTCCCCGTGTCTCCTGCCTCTGTGCTAATGAGCCACATCCCCATCAGGGGAGGCCTCTCCTCCCTGACAGCGAAGGACACGCTGACAAATGGACCTCGGCAGCTGCACGTTGATGGCTCAGATGCATCCCCAGTGCTCCTGCTGCTCCATCCCAGATCATCTTGGGCTGGCAGGGGCTCATTGCCTTTCCCCACTCACAGAGGGCTCTCCACAGGGCTGAGGAGGGCTGGGGGGCTGGTTCTGTGCCTGATTGCAGGCACAGTCCTGTGGCCAGAACCATCACGAGGGACAACCCGTGGTCCCATGGGAAATCATCCTGCAGTGACCATGGAGATGGGCAGCATTCTCTAAACATCTCCCTGTTGGTGAAAACTTGATTTGGTCTAGGCAGGGAAGCATGGCTGTATCCCCCAGCTCTGCAGCAACCCCTTTCCCTCCTGATTCCCTGTGGAACTGCTTGGCCATGGTGCTGCCAACCTCCAACTCCTCTCCAAGGAGGGGCAATATGCAGGATGAGCCCTCTCCATTCGGGAGGGCTCCTGGCAGTCCTCAGAGGACCAGGGGATGTCCTTGGAGGCTCACAAAGTTCTACTTGCTTTGCAGAGCCTTATAGCCCAGCTGTGTGGGTCATGATGTTTGTCATGTGCCTCACTGTGGTGGCCATCACCGTCTTCGTGTTTGAGTATTTCAGCCCCGTTGGCTACAACCAGAACCTCACCAGTGGCAAGAGTGAGTTGGGGAGGTGGGAGCTGGGAGGGGGGACACGTCCTGGGCTGGGCTGACAACTTTCCCCTCTGTTCCCTGTCCCTGCAGGGCCAGGAGGTCCCTCCTTCACCATCGGCAAGTCCGTGTGGCTGCTGTGGGCTCTGGTCTTCAACAACTCAGTCCCCATTGAGAACCCCAAGGGCACCACCAGCAAGATCATGGTGCTCATCTGGGCCTTCTTCGCCGTCATCTTCCTCGCCAGCTACACAGCCAACCTGGCTGCCTTCATGATCCAGGAGCAGTACATTGACACTGTGTCGGGGCTGAGTGACAGGAAGGTGGGGCTGATCATTGGGGTGGGAACCCTAAAAAATCCCTAAAAAACACCCCTTTTTGAAGTTACTGGCAGTGATGTGTGTGGAGGTACACATCACTGCCAGCTGGCTGGGCATGAGTGCATGAGTAGAGGGCTGGCTCTGGGGAGGGGACACACTGGGGACATGGAAAGACATGGGCACCATGTGATGCCACCCCCTGGGGCTCACCATTGCAGTTCCAGAGGCCACAGGAGCAGTACCCACCCTTCCGCTTTGGCACTGTCCCCAACGGCAGCACCGAAAGGAACATCCGCAGCAACTACCCCGACATGCACACCCACATGGTGAAGTACAACCAGCGCTCTGTGGAGGATGCCCTGACCAGCCTCAAAATGGGGTACGGCTCCCTGAGATGGGGTATGGCCCCGCAGATGGGGTATGACTCTCAGAGCTCCTCCAAATGGCATACAGCACCCCCAAATAACTATGGCTCCCTGGAATGGGGTACAGGACCTCCCAGATGGAGAAAGCATTTTTCACCTGGGGTACAACCCTCCAGAAGTTGGATGCGAGCCCCTCAGGCTGGATTAAGCTCTCCCAGACAGGGTATGGCTCTGTGCATCTTCCCTGGATGAAGCACAGAACCCCCAAACAGGGCACAACCTGCTACAGATGGCGTACAGCTTCTTGCAGCTTACCCCAGATGGGACATGGCTCCCTCGAGTGGTACACAACTCCCCCCAAGGGGTACTTCCCTTCCAAGTGTGGTTACAGCACTCCAGGATGGGTCAGGGACCCCAAGAGCACAGAGAACTCCCTCCAGATGGGTTACAGCTTTCTGAAAGGGATAGAGGTCCCCAAATAGGCACAGCCCTCCCCCAAAAATGGGTTTTCAGACCCCCTCTCACCCTTCCTCCTGTTGGTGGGGCAGGAAGCTGGATGCCTTCATCTACGACGCGGCGGTGCTCAACTACATGGCAGGCAAGGACGAGGGCTGCAAGCTGGTGACCATCGGCAGCGGGAAGGTCTTTGCCACCACGGGCTATGGCATCGCCCTGCAGAAGGACTCGCGCTGGAAGCGGGCCATTGACCTGGCCCTGCTCCAGTTCCTGGGAGATGGTAGGTGCTTGTGTGAGCTCCTCGTTAGCCCTGTACCCATCCTCACCCCACCTTTGCCCTGCAGATTAACCCAGGAGACAGGGCTTTGGTCCTCAAACCCTGTGCTGCCTTCACAGCTGACATCCTCATGGCGGGATGGCACTGAGGGATTTCACCAGCTCCTTCAGGGGATGTGAAATCATCTGGATGTTGTGGGTGTCATTCCCTTTGAGGCTGTAAAATTCTGGAGATGGCTGTACACAACACTTGAGGGTCCTGAGGAGAAGCCTGGGAAAAGGACAGTAAGCGTGGCTGGCTGGCAAATGGGTGGGAGACAGTCAGGAGAGGACCCTGGAGAGGGACAAGTGACTGGTGGGATGCTCAGGCCAACAGCAGCAGCAAGCATTAGGTGATTGTAGCTCCAGAGGCTCAGGGGTCTCTTTTTCCTCCTCCACCCACTATAGAGTGGAAAGAGGAAGGGATGCCCTTGGGAAGATGATTCCCAGGGGTGGATTTTCACCCCCTGCACTGTTGTGCATGTGCCAGGTGATACCCAGAAGCTGGAGACGGTTTGGCTGTCAGGGATCTGCCAGAATGAGAAGAATGAGGTGATGAGCAGCAAGCTGGACATTGACAACATGGCTGGGGTTTTCTACATGCTGCTGGTGGCCATGGGGCTGAGCCTGCTGGTCTTCTCCTGGGAGCACCTCGTCTACTGGAAGCTGCGTCATTCTGTCCCCAAGTCTCACAAGCTTGATTTCCTCCTGGCCATCAGCAGGGTGAGGGATGCTCACGGGGGCTTTCAAGGGGCCCAAACGTCTTCACATGGTGTCACAGGGATGGACATGGCTTGGTGGGCATTGTCCTTTGACCTGCATGGGAGGGACTGGAGATGTTCTTGTTGATGTGAGAACTTGGTGAAAAAAGCCAGCTTTTGGGGAAAGGGCTCAGTCCTGGGAATGACCCCACATCCTTATTAGCGTTCTTGGGGAAAGGGGTGATAGAGGATGGTGTCACCAGTGCTGGCACGTGCTGGGGATGCTGGGGAGGGGGCATCAGTGCTCTGAGGCTACCTCAGCCTCAGCAGCCTGAATTCAGCTCAGCAGGGTCGGCTCAGGGGCGCAGGACACCACTGACCTTGCTGACGATGAGGGAGTCCCCATTTCTCTCCACAGGGCATCTACAGCTGCTTCAGTGGGGTGCAGACCCTGTCGAGCCCTGGGCGGGCGCCCACACCCGATGTCACTGCCAGCTCAGCCCAGGCCAATGTACTGAAAATGCTGCAGGCGGCCAAAGAGATGGTGACAACGACCAGCGTGGGCGGCTCACTGGAGCAGGCCACTCGCACCATAGAGGACTGGAGCAACCACAGCGAGCGCCTCCAGACCACCTTCTCCCTGAGGACACCTCAGCTTGTGGTGCAGAACAGCACCGGTGCACACCGGGGCCCCCCCTCTGGCCCACACCCTGCCGAGAGGCTGGGGAGAGCCTACGGTCCCAAGGGTGCTCCCCCGGGGCTGCCGCTGCCCCAGCCCATCCCCGTGGACTCTCGTCTGCACGGGAAGGAGAACTGGAGAGGGGCAAACGAGCACCCCCACTTGCTACACCCCCTGAAGTTTCGGGGTGGCTGTGTAGGGAATGAAGCCCTCACAGGCTTCCCCCACCTTCTGGTGAAGACATCTCTAGAAGGGGATTATGGGGAGCAGATGCTGGTGGGGAACCATGTCGGGGCTCCCCTCCCGCCCCCCACATCCCCCAGGGACCTTCCACCACCAGACATCTACAGGGAGCACAAGCGGCCGTCGGGACGGGGAGACCGGCCGCAAAACAACCCCCTGCTCCAGAGGGACGGGGCACATGGGGGCTCAGAGACTCTGCCCCGGCTGCTCTCGGCAGCGGAGAAGAAGCGGGAGGTGGGCAGCGCCTTCCTGCTTCCATCCTGCTCTCGCGGAGCCTTCCCGAAAGTCACCAGGACTTGCAGAGCCAGGGGCGAGCCGGCGCGGCCGGAGGCGGCGGTGATGGAGCGGGAGAAGCTGAGCCGATGGGCGAGCTCGGCCCGGGCGCCCGGGGAGCGCAGCGAGAAGCGGCGTCCCGCGGGGCTGCGGCGCTGCGGGGCCGCCCGCCCGCCCGCCCGCGCCGACGTGCCCGACCTCTTCCCCGAAGCTGAGGCCGGCTACGGCTGCGGCCCCCGCTGCCCACAGGCCGCTGGCCGGCTGCCACCGCGCTCGCCCGTGACCCGGCTGCCGTCCTACAGGGAGGCTTGTCGGCAAAACCCCCGTGCCACCGCCACCGTGCCGGCGTGCGCTCCCCACGCCTGCATGAACTCCTACGCCAACCTGCCCCTCTACGCGAGACACCTCTCGCGGGGGTCCCCGCCGCCCCGGGAACACTCCGGGGTGCATCCCTGTGACCGGGGATCCGGGCGCTGGGACAGCGCCTGCAGAGACTGTGGGAGGCGCGGGGAGCTGGCCTTGCTGCGGGCGGTGGGGGCGGAGAGGAGGGACCCGCTGGTGGCCCGCGGGGTGGCGAGTCCCTGCGCCGGCGGGTCCTGGCGGCGGGTCTCCAGCCTGGAGTCGGAGGTGTGATGGGGGGACAGAGGGGTGTCTGCACCCCTCTGCCTGCCCTTTGCCCGGTGTCCCCACGGGCCAGCCGGCGGCTCCCGGCCGGGCTCCGGCCTCCCGGGTTCCTGCACCGCCGGCAGCGGGATGCTCCAAGCAGCTCGGCGGGTCCCGGTGAGCTTTTGGGGGGAGTCAGAGGAGCCTGGCAAGGGCTGGTACATGCAGGGTGGAGTTCTCCCTACAGGCGGGGCTGGCATCGGGGACGCCAAACTCATCGCCGCCGTTTCGCCGTCACGGTTTGGTTTCATTTAAAGGACTCGAAACGCCATGTCCAGATCATTAAAAAGACGTTTTCAGCTGCCTTGGGGACCCTTCTTCTATCCTCCGGGGCTGCCCTTGGCATAATGGATTCCCATGAATATTCGTGGTCCTGTGCACCCCCTCCCCGTCCCGTGTCCTGTCACTGCTGCGCCGCGGCACAGGCTCGTCCCACCGGTGAAGGAAAACTGGAAAAGGAAAATGGCAGCTGCTCTGAGGGTTTAATTAGGAGCCGTCATCCTGTGCAGAGGCTGGAGCCGAGCTCTGGAGCCCGGGTTCATGCCCCTGCTCAGGCTTTGGCTTGCTGGGCACTTATGGCCCTGGGCTCGGGTCAGTGAGTGATGCTGTCACGGCTGCGAACGGCAGCCTGGCAGGGATCTCCAGCTCGGCACAGCAGCCCCGGGAAGGTGTGCTGTGGGGAATGAGAAAGGGAAAAATTCCTCCCACCTTCCCAGGCTGATGAAGCCATAAATCAGGTGTGATAGATGAGCCGGGTTTAATTCTTCTCTTCATGTACGTCTGACACAGCCCTTTCTGGGGCGTGAGCAGAGTGGGCCGTGACTCACGGCAGCCCCAGGCAGGGGAGAGTCTTTGGGAAATGGGAATTGAGGCTCCGGGGCCCCGGACTGCAGCCAAGGCTTTGCCGAGCGGTTCCAGCCCCATCCCAGAGCAGCACCACCACGACTACAAAGAGCTGCCCGTGACTGGCTTGCAGGCTGTCCCAGGGAGATGCCAATGCCAATCCTCAACCTCTCTTCCCAGCTGGTTTGGCATCGCCTTCCCGCATGAACGTCTCCCTGGGAAGCTGCTCTAGAGGTTTTTTTGTTGTTGTTGTTGTTTTGGGGGATTGTGTTTTTGTTTTTTTTTTTTTTTGTTTTTGTTTTTGTTTTTGGTTTTGGTTTTTTTTGTTTTTTAATACATAGTTGGTGGCTGGCAGCCACTGAGCAGCCGGGGCTGGTAACAGCGAGGGGATGATGGCAGGGACTGCTCCAGGACGCCCAGCCCTGCCCCAGGGATGGCTGCAAAACCCCGAGGAGGTCCAGGAGGGCCTGGCCACGTGTGGTTCAGGCTCAAAAGCATTAGCAATATCTGGCTGTCCATCCATCTGTCTGTCAATGCATCCATCCATCTGTCTGAGGTTAAATCCAGCCAGTCCCTCCATCCCCCAGCCTGGCTGCCATCACACACTGGTGCTAGCCCTTTAATTCCCTTTACTTACTTATCATCGCAATTGTCTCTTAATGGCTTTGGCAGCCCCTCCAAGTCTCCTGGCGAGGGTGGGAGCTGCTGGTGTATAAATAAAAGCCATAAATAAATAAATCTGGTTGAAGAGGAGGGTATTCATCCAGGCTGCCACAGGTGATGGCACCCATTCACCCGGGGCAGCTCTTCCCAGCCGAGTGCCTCAGATGTCCCCTGGAGTGACAGGCTGGTCCCCGGGAAGCTTCAGTGTGGCCCTTGGGAACTTTGGGAACTCAAATTGCAGCACTCTGGCTTGAGGAAGCCAGCATACACAGCTGCAGTCAAACCTGAGCTAGGGTTGGGACTGTGACAGCAAAGGGGAGCAGAAAAAAAGAAAAAAAAAGTATCAAAAATCCCCAACCCACGTGTTAAATTAATTAGTGATGTCCCTGGTGACTCAGCAGAGGCCAAATGGAGCTGCTTCATGTTTTATAGAAGGGCTTTGCTGCGGGAGGCTGAGGACAGGAAGAGACAGGGCAAATGGGGTGTAGGGAGTACTCCCAAAGGAGGTGGCCCCAGGGTTGGGTGTCAGCACCTGGTGTAAGGCCAGAGCTATTCTGGGTGCCCCATGTGGATGCCCAAGTCCCTGGCCACCATGGTGGCATTTGCATTATCATCTTTACATGCCAGTTGGGGTGGAAAAGCACAGTTTTTCTCTCATTCCTGGTGCCAGGTGCTGGGCACTGGTGGGAAAGGAGGCGTTTGGGGCATGACCAGTCTAGTGCAGGTGGGAACTGTGACCCTTAAGGACCAAGGAAGGCCTGAGCTGCTCCTGCAACATTTCCCTGCCCTGCTTGTGGGTACACCAGGGACAAGTCTTCAGGGAAGCAGCAGTCTGGAAACACCCTTCTGGCTAGGCTTTCCAAAGAGGGGCTGGGTAATTTAGTGTTTAACAGACGTTGAGGGATATTATTTCTTTTTGGTGAAATTGTCTAATCAATCACTTTTTAATTCAGCCTGCTCTGGCACCCGGGACACCCTGGGAGGTTGTGGGCTGCTATGCAGAGAGAAATAAGGCTGGATCACTGCTGGGCACCCACCTCTGGGGCTCAGCCCCACTGTGGGGGGCAGGCAGTGTCCCCTCAAACCCATCCCCCACCTCTGCCAGCTCTGACATCTCCACAGCAGATCCTATTTTCACTGCCCCTTTGCTCAGCCTTTTAAGACCCATCCTCATGAGGAGAGGAGGAACAAAGCAGGCCTGCACATGTCAGCCACTGGGAAGGGGTTCCAATAGCAAGGACATGCTGGTGCTGCTGTGGGGAGATGGTGACTCAGGTTAGGGCAGGAGGAATTGGTTAAATCACAAACCAGGACACGTACAGGGTCAAGAAGGTGCTGGGGACAGCTGCCATGCCTGTGCCCAAGGATGCCTGAGGGAGCAGCAGGTGCAGCCACCTCCTGGTTCCTGCCTCCTGCCAAGGCAAAGCCATGGCACAAAACCTTCCCCAGCTGAGACCCTGAAGCTGGTGCCCTTCCCTGAGCCCTTCCCTGAGCTACTGACAGCTCCTGGGCTGCCCAATTCCATCCAGGGGAAAGGCTGGTGAGCCCTTTCCTCAAACCTTCAAACAGCTGAATTCCCCCCCAGGGACATGGCTCCTTGACAGTGGTGAAGCTTTGCCTGAAGATTCTTCTCAGGTTCAAAGTTTTTCTTTCCCCGGCCATTGCTCTTCCAAGTGCTGCAATAGACTGAATTCCTCCCTGATGCCAGTTTGGCCTCAGATTTACAGCCCAAGCCCCAAAATCTGCTGCTGCTTGTGAGGTCCTTCGAGAGAATCACAGCAGAAAGTGTTTATTTCCATCATAAAGATCTGCTTTAATATTTTAACATAAATCAAGCTAGGCTTTATGGTGATAATAAATTTGCTGGCAGAAACTGCCTTTACAGCCTGAGGCAGCGGAGCAATTCAATTTGTTTGGCTTTAAGTGTAAGGAGCCATAATTGAGAAGGGGAAAGTACAGATGTTTTAATTGAGTTTGCAGCTAGCACCCAGAGTTGCAGTAGGCTAATAGAGAAGAGGTGAGGGTCTCCATTAGCCTCTCCACTTGCCATTTCTCCTTGGCCTGCAGCCTCATCAGTCATGGCCAGCCCCTCCAGGAATAGCTGCTCCGTGCCTAAGCACGAGGAAGAAAGGGATGGAAAAAGAAGTAAGACTAAACCAGATGTATAATGTGCATTTTATTGGTTTTAATCCCATTTTTTTAAAACTAATTACAGTCAGGACAAAGCATCATGTGTGAATCTGCAATAATAAATTGTTAGTGCTGATAATGGCCAAATAAAAATAGACTTATTCGTGATGAATGAGAGGAGAGGACTTGTGCCCTGCACCATGGGGTCATCCAGCATCCCCTCAGCCAGTGCTGCCTGCACTGAACCATCCCCTTCCTACTTTCTCCAGTAATTTCTAAGGCATTGCTATGTCATGTTTTATATGAAAAATTATCTCTGCTATAGAGCTTCTTTCTGTTAATCACCCCAATTCCTCGGATATATTTGTTTTGCTGCTGTGCAAGGACAGCAGGTGTCTGGGAATTCATGGTTATTTATTTGAGAAGCACTCATGCTCCTTGGGGAGGACAGTCCTTCCCAGTAAGGTACCACAGCAAAGACTGGGGCTGGAACACAAGCCCTCAGCATCCCATTGCATCCAAAACCTGGATCCAAGCAGCTTGTGGAGGTGCAGCCCCTCAGAAGTCACTGTCACACATTGTTGAGGGGGAGAGGGGGACACACAGGTCAGGAAAGAGAAGGCACATCTTTAAATGTAAGAGATGGCAGGAAAGAGGGTGACAGGCTGGGCTCCCTCCCTCCTGAGAAGGAAAGGGAGGGTGAAAGGAGATGAAATAACTGAGAACAGCTCTGTTGCCTGGCTGCACTGAAATGTAAAGGCAAGAGACTGAAATGGGCATGTGGAGGGTAGGAGCTGAGCCAAGGGCCTTGCAATGCATGGGCAGCTCAGGACAGACAGCCCTCAGCCCCTCCATGAACCCACACCTGCACACTCGTGCAGAGGAACAGCCCTCTCAGCCTCTCCAGCTTCCAAAGGCTCATTTCATCAGCATTCAATTCTCCCTCCAGCTCTGCCCAGCTCCCAGCTGCCATGCAGGTGGCTGCCAGCTCAGCTACCCCATGAATCTGCCCTCCAAACTACTGCTTCCTAAACAAGACACCAGCACCAGATACCTGTAAAATGCCTTCTTAATGCGGTACTGAAGATGCCTCATCAGCTTTCCAGGAGCACTTAGGGATGTTTAAACTAACAGGGGCTGCCACTGCCTGTTTAGGATCAAGCTGGAGAGAAGATGAACAGAATCTCCAGTTTCTCTCCAGGCAGCTCAGCAAGGACACAGTGGTGGTACTCAGGCTTGAGAGGTGCAGGGTTTTGCTTTAAAAGCCATGAAGTGGTTTTATACAGCTCCAGGTACTTGCATATTCCCCCAGGAGGAGCACTTCAGGTCATATGGAAACCAGGAAGTCCTACTTGAAAACAGAGCTTGATTAAAAAGAGCTGCATTTCAAAGCTTGCTTTAGTGAGTGATGACATTTAATACTGCAGCAAGTGCAGAGGGCAGGAGGATCTGATGTGCACCTGGCTTTGAACCTGCTTTGATAATGGGGTTTAAAATAGTTCATATGAAAACTTTTGAAGTTCTTCCTTTTGTCAGGAAACCCCATATGATCTGTGCCCCAGGGCTTCTGAACACAGGACCCGGTGACAAAGTGTGGTGTTACAGTGACCAGAGTCATCCTAAAAGCAGAGACTCTCCTAGAACTGCCTAAGGTAGGAGCAGCCCAATTCTGAAACAAGCAGAGCAGAAGCAGCCACAATCCCACCTTAACCCTGTGCAGAAGGGGAATTCAAGCCCAGTCCCAGCAGGGTTTCAGGTTTTGCTCCCTTGTTTCGGGAGCTCTGCTGCTGCAGGCAGGGCTAAGCCAGAGCACAGCCGTTTCCTCCTGGCACCGGCTCATTCCCCTGAGTTAACACCCACCTTGTTTCAAGGCTAATTACCCAACGCGGGAGCCGGGAACGCATCAGTGTGCACAGCCGGAGCCTCTCGCGTGTCAGGACTGAGTAATTAGCACCTCCCCAGCCCACACTGATCCTGATCCCGACCACTGGAGTCAGGGCCTGGCTGCTTGTACCAGCCCCGGGCAAAGCTGAGAAAGGGAGAAGGGCTGTGCCAGTGGAAAGCCCCAAGTCGTGTGCTCGTGCTGAGGGAAGCAAGGCTGATTTCCTCTCCAGTGGCAAGAGCTGTATCCCTGCGTGCAGAGAATCATTGCTCTGCCTAACCGAGATGCCACAGCACTGGAGAACAGGATGGAAGTGTGAATGTAAACTCCCAGGCTGGAGAAATCCAGCTCTAAGCAAAAGATCCCCAATCCCAGGCAATGTGCACAAACATGATAATGCTTCTAGAAACAGAAAATGTAACAACACAGAATTATTTCCTTCTGAATTAGGTCTATTTCCACCCTTATGTTTTCCTTCATCTGGCACAGGACGTTGGTCTGAAGGAATCTCAGCAGAAAGAAGAGACTCAGTTATCCCGAACTCCTGCTGGATTCTGCACAGCACATTCCTGCCTTTGGGAGAAGGGACATTTAGTGATACAGCCAAGGCTGTCTCTCTCCTGTGTGCTGAGACCTGCAGCACACAGAGAACCACAAAGGGACAGACAGAGAATGTGCTGCTCTGACAGAGCCAAAGGCAGGAATGGCTGGACATGGGTTAATAATGCAGGCTGCCAAGGGCTCAGCCCCAGGGCTTTGTCTGAGAACCAGAACTCTAACAAGGCTGAGTACACTCCATCCACACCCGAAGTGGAGTGAAGAAAGTCTGTGTCACCAAGCCAACAGGCTGGAAACTTCCCTTCATACTGCCTCTCCCCCTCACTGCACAGTCCCGGGAGGGAGCTGAAATGCTGGAGTCTCTGGAGCTCCAGAAGGGGTGGGCTGCTAACCCTCATCAGAGCTTTGACTCACTCAGGACAATGTTTGCAGTCACAAACACAAAGCAAGAGAAACCCCAAATAAGCACGAACACAATCCAGAAGCTGTGCCGGAAAGGGGAGAGGTGCTTGTTCACTGTCCCGCTGCCAAAGACCAGCTGAGTGTCTTTCCGACTGCAGTACGCGAGGAAAGCTGGGATGAGATACTGGATCCCGTTCCCGGCATAGGCTCCCGTGATCCCCACCAAGGACTCCAGATCATGGGTGCAGAAAGCCACCAGCACTGGGGGAATCAGTGTGATGGCAGGAAAGACAATCCTATCCACCACCCACGGGTAGGTGCCCCCTTCCCTGTGGAAAAGGGTCTTCCAGTTGTTGCGCAGGGTCACAGCGATGATTGGGAAGTTGGTGCTGATGGTGAAGACCGGGAAGAGGCCCAGGAGGTACCGAATGAAGGCCACGCTGATGATCTCACAGTTGGTGAAGTTGAGTGTGTACATGTCCATGAGGGTGTCGTTGCGGAAGCAGTAAATGGCAGTGAAGGACAGGAGGCTGTAGAATGCCAGGATCAGGATGTAATCAAGCAGCACAAGCTTGTTGACATGCTTCTTCTTGGAAATGGGGGTGATAAGGGATGGCAGGGAGTGCTGGCACATGAAGGAATAGACGCACACCCCAAACAGATTGCGGATGCCCGACAGCTGAGCCATGGATGGGTGACCTTCAGCTTGGCCTCTGCTGATGCGGATGAGGGCCAGAATAATCATAAGGATGAAAGCTGGAGAGAGAGAGAAGGTCTCAGGTCAAACCCAGGCCCGCACTCCCCATGACCTCCTCCCATTGCACTGGCAGTCTTGGCACCAGCTCTCTCCTGCTATGCAAGAGCATTTCCTTATCTCTTTGATGTACCACCTTATCTGAGGGTGCTACATCAAAGGCGAGGTGCACAGGAATTAATTGTGATTTGCCGTCAATGCCAGTCAGCAGATAAGGGAATGGGCTCAGGCATCTCCCTCCAATCTCCTTCTCACAGGGACTCACCTTCCCACCCCCAAGAGCACAGGGTTGCACCGAGCCCTTAGGAAGCAGAAGGCTGACACAATTGGTGGACCCTAAGCCCTCAAGGGTTTTGGTCCATGGATGCTTTTGTCACACACACACACTGGTTAAATATCATCATTTCAAAAAGGCTTAGAGATTTTTGAGCTCTGACTTGGCTCCAGTCAACCCCAGTAATATTCCTACACATTTCCAACTGGACTAATGTTTTCAATACCTCCCCTATGTGCACAGGAGCAGCAGCTACTAGCAGGCTTTCCTGTCCCTGGGATCTGTCAAGCATGATAGAGCAAGAACTAGCCAGCCATTTCCTGGGCAGAAGGAATAGGCTGTCTGTAGCTAATCCCAGGGTGGAGAAGCCAGTCTGGAAGGGACTAAAGCAGCAGTGAAAGACTATTAAAATTCATAGTTTCTAGACACAAAGTCTGCTCATCTACTCTTCACTTACATCAGGAAAAAGCCTAACAACATTTTACAAAGCTTATTACAAATAAAAACGTGCCAGGGACAGGATGAATTGAGGAGATTGGGCCCTTATTACTCTGAGGGTGGAAATTTGAGCCAGAGCAGTTACTGTGAGACTCTTATTCCTAGCCTGGCATATAAAAGCAGCAGAAAACTAATTCTGGTGTCACAAAAATTGCATCATCCTGGGAAAGATGATCATCAGCTGCTGGAGCTAACAAGTAATGGGGAGAAAAGGACCTGCCTGGCAGGGCAGCAAGTAGTGAGATTTACAGTCTGGTGCTGCAATGGGTGGACCACTGTGGCTTGCACAGAGCTGTCCTTGCACCAGTCTGAGGTGCAGGAACAGAGCCATGAATTTCAGGTAATGAAAAAATCAACAAAATGCTGAGACAACTACTACAGACAACTTTGAATGTCATTAATATAAATCCAGAGGAATTAAATGGAGCAGTGCACAGTTCAAGTCCATAGGAGGCTGGCACCAGTGCTAGGAGCTGGGCAGGCTCACCACGGGGTGACAAGATCACGGGCTTGCTCTGTGCCCAGTCCTGCTCCCCACAACAGGTGGCTGGAGATGGGAAACTCTGCCAGAGATGGGACTAGGGACAATAGTTACAGACCAGTTAATGAATGATGCCTCTCTTGTGCCCAGCAAGATCAGATTAACCTCACGGAACACTGCCTCCCATACACCCCCAGCACTCTTCAAAACCCTCTCTCAGAAATTCACATTCTCCTGCAGCAAACACCAGCTCCATGCTGAACCCTTCCCAAGCCACACACTGCATTTCATTCTGTGCTGCCTCAGGAAACCTCTCGCTTCCAGCTGTTTTCCAGTGACAGGGCACATCTGCCAGCCTTCTCCAAACACCGCACTGACAGCAGCAGATCCAGTCCTTCACAGTACCATGAGGCCAGGTCACTTTGGGAGTGCTAGACTCTATTTCCTCCCCAAAGGGCAGTCACAGAGAGCTATGGAAGTCACCAGCTCATTGCTCTGAGGGTGTGCAATTCCCCTTGCCTTCACTCAAGCCCAGCAGGTTAGAGACCCTGCAAACAGGGGTACAGTTGTTGCGCCTCCCCCACTGCTCCCCAGAGGGGAGATGCTTCCCAGCCATATCTGCTCAGCAAGAGACCCAGAAAGAACTGTGTTCCACGTGATGTGACATGGCTGCACTCCCTGGGGCTCCACAGCCTACAAGGAGAGGAAAAGATGCCCTGAGTAGTAAGACAAAGCAGGTTGGGCAGCTCTGGAAATGTGCTTAGACTGTTCCTTTCCTTCTTGCCTGGGAGAGATGGTCAGGCTCTGCAGCTTCATCCTGAGCTGGTCCTTTATTTGGGCTAAGATGTGATTCAGAAGTCTCACACCTCTTCGCCTGCACACTAGACAGTGAATCTCCTCATGCTCTGCTCAACACAGTAATGAGTGACCTATTTCTATCTCCCAAACCCACTCTCACCATTGGCTCAAAGCCCCACTTTCTGCACCAGTGCCAACAGGACCAGGTCAGGGGAACTTTCAAGCAGGTATCCCATCCTTGAAGCACATACACAGACACACAGAGAATGACTAGGTTGGAAGAGACTTTCAAGATCATCGAGTCCAACCCAGCCCTAACACCTCAACTAAACCACGGCACCGAGTGCCACATCCAGTCTTTTCAAACACATCCAGGGATGGTTACTCCACCACCTCCCTGGGCAGACCATTCCAGTACTTCATTATTCTTTCAGTGAAAAACTTTTTCCTAATATCCAACCTGTATTTCCCTTGGCACAGCTTGAGACTGTGTCCTCTCGTTCTGCCAGTGCTGCCTGGAGAAAGAGACCATCCCCCAGCTGTCTACAACCACCTTTCAGAAAGTTGTAGAGAGTGATAAGGTCACCCATGAGCCTCCTTTTCTCCAGGCTAAACAACCCCAGCCCCCTCAGTCGTTTCTCATATGGTTTGTGTTCCAAGCCCTTCACCCACCTTGTTGCCCTCCTCTGGACGTGCTTAAGCATCTCAACGTCCTTCCTAAACTGAGGGGCCAGAACTGGACACAGGACTCGAGGTGCAGCCTCACCAGTGCCGAGTACAGGGGAAGAATGACCTCCCTGCTCCTCCTGGTCACACTATTGCTGATACAGGGCACGAGGGCACACTGCTGGCTCATGTTCAGCCAGCTGTTGAGCAGGACCCCCACAGGTACCCCCTTTGCCTGGGCACTGTCCAACCACAACATTCACAGCCTATAACGTTGCAGGGGGTTATAGAGGCCAAAATGCAGTACTCGGCATTTAAACTTATAAAACTTCATCTTACTGGACTTTGCCCATCCATCCAACCATTCCAGGTCTCTTTGCAGAGCCCTCCTCCCTTCCAATAGATCTACACGTGCTTCCAGCTTAGTGTCGTCTGCAAATTTACTAATGAAAGACTCAATACCCTCATCCATGTCATCAATAAAAATATTGGACAGAATGGCCCCAGCACAGACCCCTGAGGGACACCACTGGTGACT